>JBAMCR010000245.1:0-36946 GCA_037075045.1 Mulgravea parasiatica | reverse complement strand
CGGGGGTTTGAGGTTTTTTTAAAAAAAAGTTTTTGCAAAAAGTTCTCAAAGTGTTTTGTGTTTGGTGGAAGGTTTTTTTTTTTTTTTTTCCCCCCCCCCCCCCCCCCCACCCTCATGTTATTGAGCCAAGTGCGTTGATCGGCCTTTGGCTTTAATGTAAATCTCTTTAAATTAAATACATATTTTCTTTCATATTCAAATATACTATTGTATATACATACACACCTTAGTGACGCGGCTCTCTTAACCTGTACAAAATGGAATCCAACTCAACAGGAGGCTGTTGAAACCGCTATTAACCGTGTTAACGACAAAATTGCCATTAAGTACAGAGAGATTATGGTTTAGCTATAAAAAACAAAAATTGTAACTATGGCTTATAATATCCCATACATACCCTTACAGCAAAGTCATACAAACTTTTCCAAAAAGGAAAAAATATACTCTTTTTTTTCCCCCTCCCCTAAAGAAATCTTTTTATTTAATTTTTGAATGCTAATTGGGAATGCAATTGTCACTATTAGTAGTTTTTTGCTCAAACACTTAAGTAATAGAATAATAACAAGGACAAACAAAAACTAAAATAAAAAATTTACAAAAAATTTTCTGTTATTTGCCAAATGTGGTAAAACGAGTCGAGTCAGCTCGGCTAGAGGGGGGGGGAGGGTCAATAAATGCGACTAGGCGCGCTACACTTTAAATCTAGTTGCCAACATTTTGAGGGTCAATTTACCACAAAAACACACACAGAGATAACCTTAAATATGTGTGTGTGTGTGTGTGTGTGTATATATATTCACACATACATAGATACACAGTTAGTAATAGGGTTTTTATTATGTTTTTCCTTTGTTTTGCTTTTTATTATGCTCTTTGTAATTAAAGTTGTTAAATGGTTGTTTTATTGCAAACGTCTTTAAGCTTTAAAATTACTTGAGTAACTGTATTCAAAAAGTCATCGAGTTGGGTACACATATATAACATACAGATATGTATGTATATGTATTATATATGGGACCTCTAGTACGAAATAACTTTAAATCGCAATTATGTTACTGTACTTTGATTCCCACTGGCACGACATTAAAACTTGCAAAATAAGAAACTTAAAAAATAATTGCGAGAAACAACAATTCGGCTTTTCCAATTTAGATTTTCCAAAATAACTACAACTTTTATGTCTTATCAAGAACTATATCTATATGCATAGATGTGACATATATTTATACGATAAATTGGTTCTATCATACGTATATAAATATTGTATGATATGTTGTCTTTTTTTATTCGCATAGATTTTCGTTTTTTTTTTATATATGTATATCTTTAAGATAAACTTTTCTCTTTGTTAAATCATCAATTATACAATTGCCATTTGATATTTAACAAAACTTGAAAATATTGCCAACAATTTATAAATAGACTTTTTAAATATCCATTCAAACGTTCGTTTTTTTCACTTTTTTATACCCTTACAAAGAATATTCTGATTTTGTCAAGAAAAATGCATAACTCAAAACTATTCTATTTATTCAATTGGATTCGAAGTCCGATTTGATAAGTTAATTCTTAAGCTAGGGTATATGGCACATGTGTATGTATGCACAATAAAATTGTTTCGGCACATACCATATAGACGGATTAAGCTGTTTGCACATCAATTTACACATTTAAACAAATATGTCACACAATATTCACAAAATATTCACACTACGGCGGCTTACGCATGGCAACCATTGAAAGGGTTTTTGCCAAATTTCACAACGCTATTAACGTAAATGTATAGAAGTTAAAATACCCTAATAAATAAAAAAGAAAAATATAAAATTTGCTCTGTTGATTTTCGTTTTGAAACAAATTATTGAATTAGATATTAATTATAAAAATATTTGTAAAAATAAAGTATAACATAGTGCAATGGAAAATGTGCAATAAATAAATTATTAATATCGTATTAAACAATTAAACTAGGGTATTTTCCTATTTATCACGCCTTTTAAAATACCCTAATAAAAAAGAAAAATATAAAATTTGCTTTTTTTTATTTTTGTTTTGAAACTAAATATTGAATTCAATATTAATTATAATAATATTTGTAAAAAAAAAAAAAATAAAGTATAACCAAGTGCAATGGAAAATGTGCAATAAAAAAATTATTAATATCGTATCAAACAAATAAACTAGGGTATTTTCCTATTTATCATGCCTTTTGTTTGTAGTCCAGCCAGCCACCGCAAATCAAAAATCGACTCGTGCGTGCGAACCGTACAATTTACATGCATATAAATCGCATATATTATATATGGTACATACATGCGTATGTATATGGTATTCGCAATTGTCTCTGCCTCTCGGCTGCTCCGAAAATAATAACTGGATAAACTAAGCGAGCGCAGAGCCGAGGCAAAAAGACGAGCACATGAACCACAAACGAAGTCGCATGTTCTCCATAAATAGAATCAACGAGTCATCCTTCGCTTTGCTTCCCGCTCGCGCCTTAAGCTGCAAAATTGAAAAAAAAAAAATACGCTAATGCCGCATCTAAATACGTTCTACATACACATGTATGTATGTATACGTATAGCCTTTGGTCTTAGCTTAGCTTAGGTTCTTACATCCTTGAAATTGTCCCGAATCATTTATGAAATAGAAATTATTTAAATCAGAAACTTTAAGATTAAACTCAATTGTGGAATATTAAATAAAATATAAAAACAAAAAACAATATTAACCATAATTATAACAATCTCTTTTATTCTTCAGTTAAGTTTAAAATCAAATATATATAAATATACAATTAATTAAATTTCCTACCTTTTACAATGTTTATTTTCTTTCTTTATTTTTTTTTTGTTTATAGAATTCAACAAATGCCATACCGATGCGATAGGACGACGATAACAAAAAAAACGATATTATGCTCCCTTGGAGCGCTACAATGGGCGTCCTAGCGCCCCAATATAGGACCATGCAACTTCGATTCTAAAAGCAAAAACAAAACAAAACAAAAACAAAAATAGATTAAAACAAATAACAACAACAAAACACACTCAAAAGAGAGAAAAGTCGCGGGAGCGGGAGAGCGAGTGTGTTGAACGGGTGAGGGGTAAAAAAAAAAACAAAAAAAAGAATTGGCATCGGTGTGCAGCGGAACATACACTAAACAAATGAGGGTGCAACACGTAACTAGCGAAGCAGCAGCAGCAGGTTGACCAACTAAACGAGAAACCAGCATCATCATCAGCTCCCAACGACACCATTGAACTCCCATATTTAGTCATCTTTAGTCCAGTGGAGCAGCCAACAGGCGTTCTCTCTGTCCCTGTCCCTGTCCCCGTCTTTGTATCTGCAACTGCAACTGCATCTGTCTCTGTCCCTTTCTCTTTTGCTCGCATCATAGAAAATGTTACAAAACTCGAATGCAACAGCAGCAGCAGCAACAGCAACAACGCCGTCAGCGACGACGTCGAGCACAGCAGTTACTCCAGCAGCAGCTGCCAACAATGCGGCGTTAGCAGCATCATCCGTACAGCCAAAGCTGGTTGTCATACGGCGACGTCCGAATCAAGGCTTCGGTTTTACGCTGCGTCACTTTATTGCCTATCCACCGGAAGATGATGCCGCCAGTTGGCCACAGGTAAAAGCCCACAGTGTGATCCAAGTTAAGCAAGAGAAATACAGAGAGAGAGAGAGCAAGAGAGTGAGAGAGAGAGCAAAGAGAGAGCGGGAGTTGCAAACGTGCAGTTATGATTGCATACAGACATACCATACATACATACTTTTGTATGTATGTATATAACATGCTTGCATTTTTAATTAGTCATCAATTTTGCCTTGGAACTTTTGCTTTTTGTGCTGTTCAGTTGCAGTCGCAGTCGCAGTCGACGTCGTCGTCGACGTCCCTAGCAGGCATTACGTGTACGCAACGCACGCACCGCTCGGTTATCCAAATAGCCCAATGATTGCTTTCGTTTTGCCATTGACCATTGTCAAAATACTATATAAATTGTTGGGTTGGGTATACCGAATTGGCAGCTCGATGTGCGAGAAAAAACAATAAATATAAATATAAATAAAAATATATAAATAAATATAAAAAAATTTTAGCAACAATATTTGTAGGCATTTTGAGAAGGAAATCGCGTGATATTCAAAATAATCTTACAATAATGTTGATAAAAAAAAAGTTAATATTTACAACTAATATCTTGATGCAAATATAACATCGTTCGGTTGACATTATAATATATATATATATATTATAATAATTTTATTATTTTAATTTTAGTTTTTTTTGCAAGATCTTCATGAAACGTAACAATGCGTTCTCAATATATTTTTACAATATTATTTTGGCTATGAGTTTATTAAGTACTGTGATTGTATGTGAATAATAACAATTTATAGTCATAAATCGAGCGAGATTTGACAAGGTTTAATTGCGTTCCTATTAATGTACATACATCTATCTATCTATAGTATATGTATGTATATACTAATTGAAAGCTGATTTTTTAGAGCATATCTAATTCGATGTTACGTTTTGTATAAAATCCGGTTCTCTGGCTCTCTTTTCACTCTTGCTTTTTTTTTTTTAAATTTTATTTTTATTTATTTATTTTGTTTTTTGCACTAATTTGCGTTTTGCTTACTTTGCGCTCTCTCACACTCTCTTTGCTCTTTGGATTTGCGCTCTCTAAGCCGCTCTTGCCATTTTATTTTCTCGTTATTTGTTTCTTTATATGTTTTGTATTGTCAATTCACGATTTCTTATTTTTGTTTTTTGTGTTTTTGTGTTTTTGTTTTTTCTTACTTTTTCTCATTTTACGCTCTGTGTAGGAAGTACCGAGCGTTGTTGTCGGCAGCAGCGGCGGCGGCAACGTCGTCGGCGGTGTTATCGGCTTGGAGTCAACGTCACCAACGTCGCTGCCGCCATACCAAGTGAAAGCAATGGAGACCATTTTCATCAAAGAGGTGCACGCGAACGGACCGGCACACTACGCAAATCTCCAAACGGGCGACCGGGTGCTAATGGTGAACAACACACCAATCGCTGGCATCGCTTATAGCACCATTGTGTCCATGATCAAGCAGACGCCAGCGGTGCTCACGCTGCACGTTGTGCCCAAGGAGTGCGATGTGCTGCAGATGGTAAGCGTACATACATACCATACATACATACGTACGTATGATACTTTCAAAAAGAAAAAGTTTACATCATCATAACATCATTTAATTGAATTGGAACTTTGATGAAATTCTATGATTTTTACATATTTTTTTAAATCAATTGTTTCTCTGTGTTTTTATTTTTTATTTTATTTTTTTTTATATTTATATAGCATTACACGAATATGGCTCATAATCCTGAATCGAATCGTCCAACGACAACCGCTCAAGCAGGGCCGGCAGCTACGCATGCCTCGCATTCCACCGCACTACTGGCAAATAGCGCAGCTGCTGCCATGAAGTTCACATTTCCACAGCAACAGTTGATCTCATATCCCGCTGTTGTTGCCAATTCATCATCTCCAACGTCCTCCATATCGCCAGCGTTGCACGCACAGCCGTTACATGGTGGCAGTCGCTCTGGGAGCATAACAAGCAATGCCAGTGGTAGCGGCATTCCTAGCAACAACAGTCATCATCATCATCATCCCCATCATTATCATCATCATCATCAGCAACAGCAGCAGCATCAGCTACAGCAACAGCTACAGCAACAGCAGCAGTGCCATCCAGCACTCTCTGGTGGCAGCAGCAGCATTGACTTTGACGACATGGCACATGGACTGCGTCAGCATCAGCAGCAGTTGCAGCAGCATCAACATCAACATCATCAACAACAATCGCAGCAGCAGATATACCAGCAACAACATCAACAGCAGCAGCAACAACATCAGCAACAGCAGCAGCAGCTGCTTTCCAGCAGCTTTATGCGGTAAGTGTAAAATGTTTAGACTCACCTGGTCCATTGACGTCAGAGGGGTTTCGGTTATAGCCAACACGAATGAGAGAAACAGGGACAAGCGGAGGCAATCAACCGGCGGCAGGTGCTGCCAGGAGGGACGTATGTTAATCTTATCAGACGCCAGTCGGCAGGTTGTGACGACGATCTGCCCACTGGCGTTTCTCTTTAGCCAAATAGCCAACTAGCCAAAATGACAGTGTTTAGTGAAATTAGACAGGCCAGCGACCGTTGCAGTTTGCGCACAGTGGTACAATATGCAAAAAGAGAAATCTACACAAAATGACGTCTCTTCTCTGTTTTGTTTTCTCTCGAGTGCAAACAAGAGAATAGCACAGCTCGCAGGTTAACTTGTTAAACTAACAACAAATTATTTGCAAATTAATGCACATTTATTTTTTTTTTGTTTTGTAGTAGAATTGCAGAATATGCTCATAACTAGAAGTGTGTAATATGAAACATACACTCGTATGTAACTCTACATTTAGATATTTGTATATACCATATTTGGGTTTATGTTTTAAACATTAATATTTTTTATTGTCGAATGTGACAAAGTATTTTAGTTTTGCATTTTCTATTGCTTTCTCAATTTACAAATATACTTCAATACAATTGGCAAATGCTAATTGCATTTAATAATGAAAAATCCAAATCAAAATTCATATACACTGGCTAACAGCGTTTGAGGTTACAATAAACTTGATCACACTGTGCAGCCAGAGTGTGATTTATGGTGGCATCGAGAAACTGCCTACCTTTCCAAAGCCAAAGCCAAAGCCAAGCCCAAGCACTCCTGCAATCCGCACTCATACATCACTGTATATGCTGTGTTATGATTAAATATACTTACACATACATATACATATTATACAATATTAAACTATTGAGTTTTTTTTTAAACTTTCATTAAATAAATAAACCAAACATATGCATCAATAAATATATGCATATTTATTAAATAAACGACGCGTCGCGAAATGCGATATTCAAACTGAAAATTGATAGAAACTCATTTTAAACAATTTGTGAATGCGGTTAGAAAATTAGGTTCATGCTCTAAATGACATTAAATGACATTAGCGACAGAAATAATTGAAAACAATTATAAATGCATTTTGTGCGCATATATATATATATATGTGGTAGAGTTGCATGCACTTAATAAGCCTTGCCACCAGCCAGTTACCCCTCTGTCGCGACAAACTCTTCTCCCTTGGTCATCCAACACAAGTATTTCGCATTTAATAATAATATTATTATTTAGCATTTAGCATACATATTCCACATTTTCCATTTCTCAATGATTTTAAAGAAAATCAAACTAAAAGAAAATTGTAAACCAAAAAGAAAAATTTCCTAAGGTTGACAGATTGTTTTGTCTTTTGATTATTTCGAGTTGAATGAATTTCAGCAAAAATATCCTTCCATCTCTTACGGTTTTGTGGGACGTGGTTTGATTTCCATTAGCATCAATAGCGATCCAGACCCCACGGCACCCGAAGACAGACGGATACGAGACGAACGCAAGCTGAGGCTCAAATCCGTTGGGCCTTTGACCTTTAAAATGAGATCACTCCACGTTTAGCTACTATCAAAGTATGCCAAGTACACTGAGCGAAAAGAGTAGTTTGTACAATTGTTAACACGTAACGCAATATTATTTTGTTAGTCTTTATTTGGTGCAGTGTATTTTCAATTTTTTTTGTGAGCATCGCCGATCGATCTATGAAAAATATGTACAATAATTTCGCACTGAGAAGATTTGACGCGTGCCAAGCACAGCAATACATGCAAGATCTCATTACACACATGTACATACACTTTCACATAGTTATGTATATGGTACACGTGTGTACGTGTATATATGCAAAATAAGATTTGGCAAACAATTGAATACATTCTGTACGCTGTATAAACATCGAGAGAGAAAAAAACAACAAAAAAACCAAAAAAAAAACAATTGAAGAAATCGTTAAATTGTATATGGTATTTGATTTTTTTATTTACGCTCAAACTGAGGATGAGAGTCAATACTTACCGATCGACAATGGCGTATAAAAATATATAAAACTGATTGATATATGTGCGTTTATATATATTGTACATATTTTAAATGTTGTTTATTTTATTGCCATTCTATACATCAATATATTCATATTTCATGATTTGAAAATAAAAATAAAAACAAAAATGTTTCTATTAAATTAAAGCTGTTTCAGATTTCAAGTTAAATAACTTAACAATTGAATATGCATACATACACCGCCTATGCACTTGATCGATTGTTTATATTATTCATTTATTTATTTATTTTTTCTTTTTCTATAAAAGTTTATATTTATTGATGGCTTTTATACTTAAACAAACGTACTTTGTTTCAACGTACAATAGAGTCACTTTCATAATTGATATTTTACTTAACTTCATTTGCTTTAATTGAATACTTGTTTTTTTTTAATTAATTATACATTAAAAATATTATAGACAGCTCGTTTTGTTCTTAAAAAAAAAATAAACTGATATTTAATAATTTATCTATATTTAATAAATATAATGAATATGATCAACTTTCTGCCAATACAAATTATAATTTCTATATTCTGATTTGATAAATTTAAGTGATTGGGAGCAAGTGTACAAAATCTGTAGACATTGGTTTTATTTTATTTGTTTTCTGTATAAATTTATTTTATTATTTCTGTGTTTTTTTTTTTTTTTTATTGAATAAAGTTCATATTTACTTTCTATTATTAGCTAAACTGTCTAATGGTTTGACCTTAATAGATTGGCATCGTCTTATGGGAATTTCATACCCATAATTTCGGCCATATTTTATATTTTCTCAGATCATCATTTGTGTTGTGTTGACTTTTCGCCTACAGCTCGATTTAGCAATGACGACGACGACTGCATTTAGTCATTTATTTCATCGAAAATGAAAATAAACACATGCACCAAAATGCCATTGCCATTGGCCATTAAATATTCTATTATTTGCACATTTATTTAACAAAAAACAAAAAACCAAATAAATTTAATCAATACACAAAAGAATTACGACTTGGCGGTTATACAATATAATATTATTTGTTGGCCCAGTTAAATGATCAGATTAAATTTCTGTTAAGAAGATCTTACTAACTTGTAGAGAATTTCTACAAGATTCAGTTAGCAAATCTTATATTTTCTTTTTTGTTAAAAAAAATATATATCTAATATACCATATATTATTGTATGGTATATAGTATTGGCATATTGCAATTTGTTTGTTTTCGAAAGATAATAACATGTGGACAATATCGAAAAGTGATATTCCAATCACATTTCGAATTTCTTAATGTGCGAGTATTGCGGACATAATGACGCCCACATTTCGACATGATCGGTTAGACGGGCAACCGATTGCTTATACATACATACATACATGCATACATACATACATACATACATATATACATACATACATACGTTTGTCGTCGCTGTTGTTGTCGCTTTATGCAATGTTAATAATTTTTCATATACGCACACACACACACACACAAGTATATAAAGTGTATGTACACACATACATACATGACATTGTCAACGTCAACGTCAACTCATTGACTAATCGAAAAGCAAATTGAAGAACAACTACTAAACCGCATATGCAAAATCTCAATTCCTTATGCATATAGGGTATGCACACACATATGGACACATATCACACGTACATACATACATATATGCATATACATACTTTGTGTCTGTGTCTGTGTCTGTGTCTGTGTGTGTGTCTGTGTGTGCATATACATCTACTGTGAGTGGACAATAACAAAAGCAAATGCACACGAATATTTGTTTACGCGCCATTGTTAAATGATTACGACAAATTTATTTGAATTTTTATACAATTCAAAAATAATACAACATAAATAAAAATCATAAAACGAATAAATGAATAAATGAATATAATAAAATGAACCGCAGTGAATGGCATTTCCATTCATTCGCCGTGTAGCGAATATTTGTTGGAACCACAACACAAAGTTCTGACCACTCAGCTGCAGCTCTATCCATACTTTCCAACACCGTGAGCTACATACAGCGACAATACTATATACACACATATACATATATTGCATATATATATAACTATATACATGTATATTGTATATTGTATAAATGCAGTATGTGAAGTATAAGAAATTCTCCCAAAGCTGTCAAATTAAGTTGCAGTAGAGTGAAATTTTATACGAGATGAGATTGATTTGGCTGAGTTGCAGTCTGAGCCCTCAAGATTAAGATGAAAATGTTCATACGCACATACACGCACACATACATACACCATATACATACAGTAAATCATTTATTGGCCACAAGAGCCAATACAAAGTTTTGTATAATGTGATTGCACCCATGTGGGGTGGAAAGTGTGGGATCATGTCGCACAGTTGCAGATACAATTGGAGATAAGTATTGTGTATATACATATGAAAAGTTACCGATAGAGTTAAGAAGTTAAATATAGATATAGATGTGGATATAGATACAGAAATTGATATAGATACAGAGATAAATATAGATATAGATACATAGATAGATATAGATACAGAGATAGATATAGAGATAGATATAGAGATAGATATAGATATAGATATAGATATAGATATAGATATAGATATAGATATAGATATAGATATAGATATAGATATAGATATAAGTAGATATAGATATAGATAAAGATATAGAGATAGATATAGATACAGAGATAGATTTAGAGTTAGAGTTAGAAATATAGGTAGAGTCAAATGTATCTGTGAAGTTCTTTTGTATGTTGTATCCAACTGCTTGCCATGTATGTACATGCATTTAATCCAGAGTATCAAATATCTGTATCTGTACACCATGCAAATAAGTATGTGGATATGTCTCGCATTGCATCGTTTATCCATTTCTCCCCGCTCCTCTCTCTCTCGTGTGTACCATATATTCGTACAATAAGATATTTTTGCGCTATGCGCGTGGCACAATTGGTTATAAAGCACAAGGAGGAAGGAGAGAGTTATTGTACGCTGGTCAGTTGGGTGGGCAGCTGGACAGATGGGCAGATGGGTAGATGGGTCGCCCGACGGTTGCCCACTCAATAGCTCAGCTCTGGGGGCTCTTTTCAATTGGCGGCGATGCTCTGCCTCATTGCCGTCGCGGGCTTAATATGAATTTCATATGTATGTACATACATACAAAATAAATCTTTTTTTTTTTGTGTTTTTTTTTATTATTTCTATCTCAGCTTAGTCGCATGGACTTGGGCTGTGCTTTAGTTTAGTTGTTGCTGGCGAGTGGAGCGCGTAGATTTTGTTTCGCTAAACTGCGATTCACATGACAACGAAAATGTGTTCAATTATTGAGCTTATTTGCTTAAAAGTTTAAATTTATATACCATATACATATGTTATATATATATGTGTGTGTGTGTGTGTGTGTGAAATGCCGCTTATCAATGATATCGTGTTCTAACTGAGATTGCCATTGATAACTGTCAAATTGGCAGAGCCCATGTGTGTGTGTGTGTGCGTGTGTGTGTGTGTGTGTGTGTGTGTGCCCACATTATATATAACATTAAAAACAGGGTGACACATGCATAGATTGTTTTCGATATCTCTTCATTAGGGGGCTTCGCTTCAAAAACTATTGTATCTAAATACATACATACAGTTGTACGAAAATTGACATTACAAAATTTGAGTGTTTTTTTTTTTTGTTTTTTTTTTTTTGAATAAAGTGTGGGCCAAAACATTTTCACAACTAACAACAATAAACTTGAGTAAACTATTACAAGTGCTATTAACAACAACAACAACAAAAACAACAGAAAAAAAAGACAATAACGAGCTTGTCTTAGTTTCTTTTTTTTTTCATTTCTATACAATATAAAATACATAAATATATACCATATACCGTATATTGTTTATTTATTTATTTATTTTTTGCGAGGCATAAACAGCTTCGACATTGATGTCGACGTTGTTTCCAGTGGGTGGCACCGTTGGCGCTGCTGGACGCTGTCGCCACCAACAGCGAAATCGATATATAATCGAATATATATGATAATAATAATATATATAATATATATATATAAATAAAGAGAGCTTGAGTGAGAGAGAGAAAGAGAGATGGATATGGGAATGCTGGCAGGTTAGGGCTGTGGGTTTTGTTGCTTATCAAATGTGTCAACATTTTTATTCATGACTTGACTCGTTCATAGGCAAAAGTGTTGGCAAAAGTCAAATCAAACAACAACAACAACAGCAACAACAACAACTACAACAACAACAACAACAATAAACAGTCAGTGCATACACAAAAAGCGGACAATAAAGCGTGAAATTCCACACACAGAAACACACCCAGACAGTGTGTAATATTGCAGTCAACACAAATGTATCATGAAGTAATTCTACCCGATAGATACGTCTTATTTATGGTTTATATTTATTTATTTTTTTTTGTTTTTATTTTTTATTATTGATTAGAAGTAGCAACAACAAAAACAATAATAATAATAACACCAAATAGTTCTGCTTGGAATTGGGTAGCATCATTCGTCTCAATGAATTAGCATAAATTTATTTTGTTTTTTTTTGTTTTTGTGTATTTATATAAAAGTGAATTATAAAATTAAACAAATAAAAAAGACAATAGAGAAAATTCAATAATTTCTTAATCAATTCTGATGACATCCTGAAATAGTTATAACAATTTTAACTATTGAAACTTTTTCCAACTTGCTGTGCTTAGAAATAAATCTATTGTGATTAATGTACATGTATGTATGTATGTATGGTAATTATCTAAACATATAGTTGAATATATAAAGCTACTTGGACTGACCGATCATAGTCATAGCAATCACATCACAGAACATCTTCAGAACAGGTGTCTTATATTGTTGTTACTCACTGAAAAACGATTTTGGGAAATTCCAATCGAAAATGTGGAGAATCAAATTATTAATTGAACTGCTCGTTTTGGAAAATGTACTCAAATAAAAAAATATCTTATACTTTGTAACGGTCTCTTTTTTGATCTGAATTTTGTATTCTCGATACCGATTGCACTTAGTTTTTGAAATAATTTTGACTTAATTGCCAATTTCTTGAATACGAATACGTATTCTAGTTGCTTTAAGTAACAAAATAAAAACAAATTCGAATGTATTCACTATTTAATTTATAGTTGAAAAGGTTTCTTTATTCATCCTATTCATTTGGTGTTGCCGATGAATCGTATTCGTTTTTGATACTTGTTTCGCTGGATACTCGATACTTAAAGCGGAAACAAAAACGAATTCGAGTATTTAGTACATTTTTGTATTTTTCTTTTTTGTTTCCTTTTAATGCAACAAAAAAAAGTAAGATATCAAACGAATATGTATACATATGTATATGTATATGCAAATGTATATGTATATGTACGTAGATAATGTTAAATTGACCATTCATTATTCAACATTCTTGCTCAACAAATCTATTTGAATACATGTAAACAAGTTGAAATAAACAATTAGTAAATATTGCCTCTACGATCCAAATAATTGTTATAAGTTCTACGCGAAATCGTTGACGCTTGATCGTTTTTCCGTTTTGTTTCTGTTTCTGTTTTTTTTTTTGTTTTCTGTTTTTTTGTTTTTGTTTTTTAAAAAATTGCGCAACTTGCGCAAATTTGGCAGTGTGTTTGTTGCCTTTAATCGTGACTAGTTTACCCAATCGCACTGACTGACAACACATGCCCAATTGGATTCCATGGGTCTCCTCGGATTCCCGGACGCTGACGCTGACGTTGACATCGACGTTAACAGCACGCGCCTTGGTTCCAGCCACCTAATTCCGTATGGCAGGCAGGTGCTATCGCTTTTCAAGTATTTGTTTGATACTTTTGATCATATGGAATGCCTGAAATATCAGTATGAAATTCAAATCAATATGCTCGAGTGCGATTACTCAAATTTTATTCGCAAACGTATGTATGTATGCGGCAGATGTATATGAAACAAGTAAAAAAATGCAGTCGCTACTTGACTTTGAAATATCATAAGCTGAGTATGTGTATGTATACGTATATATACATTTGAGGCAAAAGAAACAAAAAGCTAATTAATTATTCAAGCTCATGCTATGGCTAATATAATAATTGACCGGGTCAAGTAATCATTTAATAGAATAATAATTATACAATTCACTTGCTTATCGAATAGTTTTTTTTCTTTTTTTTTTGCTGGAAATTAACTTTACGTTCTTTTCTGCATTGTCACGGATCACTTAATGAATCACTTCTAATGAATCACATGTCAAATCTTTAACCCTGTTTTTTTTTGTTTTTGTGTTTTGATTTTGAATTTCAGCCCCAATCAGCCACCAAATCTAACAGTATTAGCAAACGCAACATCGACAACAGCCACGCCCACCGCACGCCAACCAAAATCGGCAGCCCTGAGCCAAGCGATTCATGCAGCAAATTCAGGTGGCGGTGGTGAGAACAGTGACTTAATGGTACGACTGCGCGAATCCATTAAGCAGAAGGAGGAGTTCCTTAAATCACCGCTACCATCCGGTGTGTTGTCCCCCTCCGCCGCCTCCGCCTCCGCCTCCTATACCAACGGTAACGCTTCGCAGTCATCGCCGCAGCAGCAACAGCCGGTCCAACATTTTTTTGCATCGCATACACTTGCTGGTACCAACACGGCAGCAGTTGTGCCTCGTGTACGTCATCATGTATTGCTCAAACAACAACAACAACAACACCAGCAGCTGCAGCAGCAACAGCAGCAGCAGCAGCAACACCAACAGCAGCAACAACAGCAGCAACTCCATCAGCAGCAACAGCAGACAGTCGTTGGCATTAATATGTACAATAGCTTTGCGGGAGGTAAACTAGTGCCGCGTTCCACGGGATCGGTTGGGAACCAACAGCAGCGTCAGGTGGCGGTCAGCGTGACCAACATTAATGCCAAGTACTCCAAGGAGCTGGACTACTTTGAAACGTTGCAGGAGACGGGCGTTACCAATAAAGTGTAAGTAGAATACTTGACAGATAAACGATTATCGTTAATTTTATTGTTTTTTATATTTTTATTTTTATTTTGAATAACAGATTTGAAAGTAAACTTGTCTCGCACATGTCCAAAGGCTTTGATCCTTTCAAGCCGTTGTCAATCAATACAAATGCCGCCTCCGAATCGACGAGCAGTAACGTGGCAACGGCCAAAAAGCAAAGCGTTCTCTACGAGTCACTCCAGCATCATCCGCTACACCAAACTCAGGCCAAGTACCACCACCACCAGCAGCAGCAGCAGCAGCAATCATGTAATAGCCTTAGCGCCGTCGATGGTCAGACCATCAGCCGCATGGAATTGCACAAGGCAACCGTCGCGAATGCCACTCTTGACTCCGTGCCAACCAGTAAGTGTTTATTTACCACACATTGCAATCAAGGATTAAGTCCTTATCCTCCTAAATATAATTATTATTATGCTTAGAATATAATACAATGACGGAGTATCCGCAGTCCGTCAGTTCCACGCATACCGTCGCCACATTGGCCGACATTGCCGAGAGCAGCGGTAAGTTTGCGACTTTTTTTATGAAATGAAATTAAATTTACATTTTAATTTAAATACAATATATAATTGTTTTTTTTAACAGCCGCAGTGATTGTGGATGCCACGTCTGGCACGAGCAACGTTGTGCGGCGTTACAAGTCGCTCACATCTAGCTCCTTTGACGAAGGCAAACCGATGCGTCGCATCTCATATCTGCGTGCCACTAACAATGAGGCGGAATACAATGCAGAGCCCGCAGCTGATGGTGCTGCATCTAGCAATGCCAATGTCAATGTCAATTCAAGTCCAACTCCAACTCCAAATGCTGCTGCCGTTGCAGCTGTTATTGCGACGGCATCTGCTGCCGCAGCCGTTGTGAAGCCGCACAAAACGAAAGCGATGGTGGAAGAGCATCCGGATCCCACATACGATGTGATTGGTGCACCCGGCGGTGGTCATGAATTTATCGAAACTCCCAACGGCCTGGAAGATGTGCGCTTGTCCACGCATCATGGCAGCAGGCGTGCGTCCATGAACAGCGATATACGCGGCAGGTATGTTCACTCCAAAAGGCTATCTTTCCAGACGCCACATTCATTTTCATTTTCCACTCCCATAGCATTTACATTGACGGCGAACTCAATGGTAAATATGTGCCCAATGAGCTAGAGGCCTTCGAAACCGAGATTGAGATCAAATCTTCGTGCATCAATGGCAAGGTAAGGTGTCAATACCTAATTTAACAAATACAAACAATAATAATAATAATAATAATAATAAATCTCCACAGCGCATGTCTGAGTATCGTTCATGGCGACAGGTGAAACTGGAGATCAAAGGCGATCTGCTACGCATATACTCTGGACGTAATCCAAAATCGGAGCATAATGTAAGTAAATTGATATTAAGCCATCTTCTATTAGCTGTTTATTATAATATTTATTAAATAAACATGTGTATATGGCAGGTAATTGAACTCGATATAAGAAATTTTAAATTCTATGATGAGTCGCTGGACAAAAAGAAGTATTTGATACGCATGCAGTCGAAGCCAAGTGCAAGTGGTGCTCATTTGGCGACATTGGGAAATGATTTAAGTTTGGACGATGCCCATGAAAAGTTGACTTCATCTGGCAGCAGCAATGCTGCCGAGCCTCAAACGCCAGCTGCAACACATCCATTGCCATCCGGTGGTCCCTATACGGAAATCCTGCTCAAGACTAAGAGCAGCAACGAAATGAAACGTCTTTTTGGCTTGTTGCAGTGGAAGGACAGTCTCAACTATGACGATAATGTAAAATCTTAAAATCAACTCAAACACAAACAAGAAATTTCTTATTAAATACATATTTCTTTCTCTCTCTTTCTCTCTCTGTCTCTGTCTTCTCTCTCTTTTAGGATCAATTAACGGGCAAACAGCTGGCAGAGCCACAGAAAACGGCTGCCACCTCCAGTTATCTAGACGATGTGGCTGGCGCTGCAGATAGCTCGCCACTAAGCTCACATTCGGGTGGCGGACTGGCAGAAGGAGCCGCTACCACAGTTCCAGCTGCTGCCACTGGTGACTCGATATCACCCGTGATGAAATTACGCAAGCCTTCCTCGCAAAAAAATGTACCAGATAAAGATCTAGGATCGCCCAAATCGAAAAATTGGAAAGATCTGCTATTTAGACGTGGTGGAGGCAGCGGTGGCGGTGTCGCCCATGCCGATTTGGCCTCACCCTCGGGATGTAATAACAGAACGAGTGGTTCTATTGGATTGCCATTGCGGGCATGTCCCATGTCTAAAAACAATGTCTATGTGCCACATCTGGTAGAGGTCTGCACCAACATTGTGGAGACGAAGGGCTTAAGTGTTGTGGGTATTTATCGAATACCCGGCAACAAGGCGGCTATCTCTGAACTGTCCGAGCTGGTCAATACCAAGGATTTCCAATTCGAGAGCTGCGCCACCGACGTACGATGGGAAGATGTTAATGTTGTCAGCAGCTTGTTGAAACTGTTCATACGGAGCCTGCCCGATGCGCTTATGCCGGCCAGTTTTTATATTAACTTTATTGAGGCAGACAAAAAGACGGGAATGGAACGCATTGTGCTGCTCAAGGATATTGTTGAATCGCTGCCACGCTATCCATACGAGACAATGAAGCATCTGATACGTCATCTATGCCGTGTAAGCGATAAATGCGAGGTGAATCGTATGGAACCAAAGAATCTGGCCATTATCTTCGGGCCCTCCATTATTCGCACACCGAACGATACGCTGGAAACGGCTGTCAAGGATATGAAACATCAGTGCCGCATTGTGGAGTTGCTTGTTACTCAGGTGCGTCCAATATTCCATCACTGAATGATCCGTGCAATCGTATTATCGCATTGACAATAATTTCCTTTTGCAGTACGAATACTTTTTTGAGGGTGGCAGTCTGCCGGAGCTGGCTGATCTTGGAGGCGGTGCAGCCGGTGTACCAAGTCCAGCACAACCGCAGCAAGCGCAGGAGGATCAGACTAGCATGTTGCTGCATAATCTCTCCAAGATTGAAAGGATAACGGAACGCGAAACGCGCACCTCACGCTTCATACCACAGCTGCGTAGACGTACCCATGGGAAGCGCAGCGCCGTGAATTCGGACACATACTCCGGCGAGAGTAATGCGGTAAGCGGCAGCGGCAGTCAAGCCGATTCCCTCTATTGCACAACAACCAACACCACCAATACCATCACCAATACCACCAACACCACCAATACCACCAATACCACCACAACCACAACCATCATCCGCACCACAAACCAACGAAGAATGCAGCGCAAGGCTGTTCAAAGCATTTGCGATTTTGGTCTAATCCTGCCCGCTGTTCATTTTCAGTCGCTTGACTGCGCCAAGGTTTCAGCAAGCAGCACGACCAGCACCAGCAGCAGCTCAACGGTTCACAGTAGCAAGACAAGCAGCAGCACATCCAAGTTGCTTAGCTCCGCACTTAGCTCATCCTCGTCGACGACGACCAAGACATCCGCATTGACCACCAAAAAGCGCACCACCGGAGGCTTCCTTTCCAGTTCACACATCGCACAACAGCGCAAGGCCAGCCTCGATGAGAAAGATTCCGGCAGTGTCGATTCCGCTGGCAGCTTACGGAAACATGAGCAGCAGCAACGGAGCAACGTTGATATAACCACACCACTTACAGATGATGATTCCAGCAGCCGCTTAAGTGATACAGGTAAGCAGCAGCAAGTGTTTATATATATTCCATGTTGTGGATCATCCCGATCATCCCCGATAATAATTCAATTCTTTGAAACGGGTAAAAGCCGAACTTGTTCGAAAATGCTTGATCAAAATAAACGGATGTGGCTATCTGACCATGTCGGTTTCTTTCTTCAGCAATTCTTGCAAGAGTTTCGTATTCTTTCGGATTGGCCACATTTTGCCGTAAGTCAAATCTTCTGAAATCCTGAGAACGCATTCATATTACCCAAATAATTACTTAATTATTTGAATTTATCGTTAATGTATATATATTTTATCTGCTTATAGGTTCCATGTCACTGACCACTATCACGGATACGCTGGACAGCAAGTTGCGCAACTTGCGCAGCGGTTCCGAATCGAACGATGAGAATGGTTCACCCGAATTTCCCAAGAATCGTCGCCATACATTGGGTCAACCACTACATTTGCATTCAGAAAACATTCCCTTTGCGGATGAATCGCCCGAACGATTGTTTCACAACTTTTGTCCATTAGATACATCACATTCGCTTATGCTGAGCCGCTCGTGCACGGCCACGCACAGTCTGGGTGAAACCAAAGAGGATAAACAGCATTTGCAGCTATTGATAAAGCCAGCGGTGGCTTCGCTCCCTGCCAGCTTACTGAAAGCGGCACACAAACTGCAGCACTCAGCAACGGCGCCCATACATCAGGGTAGCTCAACAGCGCCAACAAGCGGCTCGGCCACGCCTAATGCCAGCACCGTATCAAGCAGCACCTCAACACCGCTGGCCGGAGCATCCATCTCGCAAACGGCCAACTTAACGCAACGCAACTCGTACAGCAGCAAGAGTCTACGCTTTAGCAGCTCCTTGGCGTACGAGCGAGGCATTGGAGGCAGCGGTGCTGCTGGTTCCGAGGATGACTCGGAAGGCTCAACGACTAGTGATCCCAAAGAGAAGCTGCTCATGGCAGCACCATCACCGGCTTTTTTTTTTGAGCGCTACAATAAAAAGCGAAGAGACCATCGACTTTTTCGCAGCGCGAGCTTCAACTGCCGCAACTATACAACGCGCCACATGAGCAACAGCAGTAGCAGCAACTCGAATGCGGCAGCAGCAGTAGCTGCAGCTGCTGCCACAGCCACAGCCACAGTCGCCTGCTGTTCGCCAACGTCATCAACAGCATCGTGGGCAAACGCAGCTGCTGCCCTGACCAAGGACGAAAAGACTGACATGAATTTGACCAAGAAGCGGCAGATACAAAATAAACAAAACCGCTCCATAAAGCGCCGTCATACTGTTGGCGGACCGCATGATTATGCGACCAATAGTGGCATTTCCTGTGGTGGCACCGTGGATATTGGCGTTGGCCATGATCTTGCGGCCATCAACTACAATCATCACAATCGCCAGCATCAGCAGCAGCTGCTGAAATTGGGTGGCGCAGCCGTTGCTGGTGGCAATGGGGATGCAGCTGCAGCTCAAACGACAACAACGACAACAACAACCACCACAGTGCTGCGCAGATTGGCAGCCCCAACGCATGCAACCAGTGGCGGTGATACCAATGTGGCTCTTCCCAATTCCGGCTCCAGCTCGAACAGCAACGGTAGTAGTGCTAACAACAGCAGCAGCATACCGCTAAGCGATGGCAACATAGAGAACAGCCCCCCTGCTGATGGTGGTGCTGCAGGTGCTAGTAGTGTTGCCAACAACAACAACAACAACAGCAGCAGCAGCAGCAGCAGTAGGAGCAGCACTGGTGGCGGTAATGTGGCCCCACCTGGTGCTGATCAAGTGCTAGAGGTGGGCATACGCATCAAGAACATCAATCGAGCCAGGCTCTAAATGTCAAGCGACGTAAGTAATTCTTTTTTTTTTTGTTTAAATCATTTTTTTCTTGAGATTTTCATGTTAATCCCGCAACTCGAAAATTTTGAAATCTTCCAGAGATCGGTGATCAGCATGGGATTCGCTTGAACCGCGAAGAGAGGCGATTGTACGAATGATTGAGGAAAGGATCGACCATCGACCAATGGAAATATATCCACTAAGAAAGCAAATTCTTAGTATTATTATTGATAGCAAAGTAATATATAGGACACATACATATACATACATACATACATACATACATGCATACATGCATACATACATGCATAAATATTTTTGTATTGTATTTATTTATGTTGAGAGGAAAAGTATTTACATATTTTCAACAATTTGTGGCTCCTGCACAAAAAGACAATAGATTTGGCGCTAGAAGAAGGGTGAACGTGGTTTTATTTATATATATATTTATATATATTAAAGCTATTTTGTATAATATATACATATACATATACATAATACATATGTATATACAAAGTAAAGCATATATGCTTAATCCCATAGCCACACACACACACACACGCCACCCACACTTAATGTGCACGAGAATCAAAGGGGAATTTCGTGATATTTCTCATAAGTTGAACAAAAGTCAAATCCAATTGAAAACATGAAATTTATAATTCAGGATTTATTCTCGATTTATTTTTAGAAATCAATTTAAAATGCTTACTTTCGAATCGCAAGTTAACTACAGCATTTATGTATATGTATATACTTGGTATATTTAAATATCTGCTAATGCCGCTTAACTGATAAAATGAAGTGTGCAACATATCGAGCCCAATATTTGTGGCAATTTCTTGTGCTTATGAAACATGATTTCGGTGTCTTAAAAATGATTTCTCAAAATAAATAATAACAATTAAATTAAATGAAAAATGAAAATAGTTACAGGTGCTTTGCCCCGCCCCGCCCCTTGTCCATTTTGTATCCCAAATAACAATAACAATTTGCTATCTGTACATACATGTATGTACATATGGCTCGCTGAGCGTGTGTGTGTCTGTGTGTGTGTACTACAATCTAAACCAATTTGTTGAAATAATAAAAACATTAAAAATCACAGAAGACGAAATATGTAACCAAATTATAGTAGAACGGCAACAAAAAAAAGAAGAAAAGAAAAAAAAAGAGAAAGTAGTGCATATTTTTTAATATAATGTATGTACATACAATGTCAAGGGAAAACAAATTAAATACATTTACATATACATATATACATATACAAAAACCTTCAACTTATGCATATACATGTGTACATAAATTGTATTGTATTTTTCATATGCATATACATACATTTACATGTAGCCTATGTTGATTTCAGAAAAGGTATAAAAATATGAAAACAAAATTAATTAAGTGCATAGTTAATAGTTTGTATGTAGTTTTAAATATTCTAATATATATACATACACACACACATACAGAAATACATATACGCACAAGAGTATGCGTACATTAATAATTATATCCATGTATTGTATATACATATGTATGCATGTGCCCAAATCCATATACACACATACATACGTGAATATGCATATATTGTGTAAGATCTTTTTTATTGTATATACCATTTATTCCAATAATTTTTTTTTTTTTTTTTTTTTTGTATAATCTATATTTTTACAAAATTTTTATTTTCTTTAAAAATCTTAATCTTATTACACATATAACTTTACCATGATATGTTTTGTTATCGGAAAAAACAAAAATTAATTTGTTGCAAAGTGTTAGAAAACCAAGCGCGTAACGTTGCTATATTATATTATATTATATTATATTATACTTTATTATATTATATTGTATTAAAATTTATTATATTGTATTGTATTACATATTATTAATATTTTTTGTTAGTTTTAAGTAGTTATTTTTTAAAATTGTATTTTTTTTTTTATAAATAACTGTGAATTTGAAAAAAAAATATAATGACCACACAATAAAACGAAACAAGAGTACTGTAAAGCGTAAAAACTAATGTTTTTTATTCCATTTATATATTTGAATATATATATATCCGTTTTTATATATGCTCAGTGCATTAACGTCGTCCTTCCAAAAATAGTTGTATTTTTTTTTGTGAATCTACTTAATAATAGTACTAGTAGATTTGGTTAATAAATAGAAAAGTTATAAAAATTTTATTTATCATTGCGGGTTATTCTTTCTCTAGTTATAAGATTTTTTTTATCTTCAAGGTGAAAATGTAGCTGGAATTCAAGCACAATATATTAGCCAAGTCAAATAAAAAGCTCTCCAGCTTTTGATACCAGAATAAAAAAGAAATAACAAAAAATAATAAATAATTTAAATCTTAATCCAAGAAGACAAGATTAAAAAAAAACAAATGAATTAAATGAGTATTGATATTTTATAAAAAAAAAAAAGGTTTAATAAAAAAGTATTACAAAAGATCAGTTTTTTATGGAATGACAGTTACAGTTTGGCTTGTGGTCCAGTGCCCGAAATTTTATATACCAACTTATGGGCGTAATCGTAGTGCGGATTGCAGGTCTGGCGCACACGCTTTAACCAACTGCGTATCTTGGGGTACTTGATGCGGACATCATAGTCGGCCATGCCTGTAGGTGGGGGTGTGGCAAGGTCAAACGTATGTTGCATATACTATATATAATATATTAAAAATTTGAATTTCCTTTCACTTACGAATCTGTTCAATTTCACAGGCACCAAATATATCAGCCACTGTCATCGTGGGTCCAGTAAGGAATTCATTTTTGGCCAACCAAACATCTTCGACGACATCCAAATTTAGTTCCATATTTGCTAGCATTTTCTCAATTTTGGAATCGGATGGCGTTTGCCCGGTTAGCAGTGGATCTAGCCAGACTGTGCGAAAGTACATTGCGCAGGTGATTCGCAATGAAAGATGCTGCCATTCTAGAAACTCATCGACGCGTGCCTGATCTACAAAATACTTTGGATACAGGGATTCGGGTATCTTCCCCTTGGCGCTCAAATAACGAATAATCGCAACGCTCTCGGCCAGCTTATAGCCATTGTCATTGATGCAGGGCACACGCTGAAACCGATTTATGTTCTCCTTATACTCGTCAGTCAGATGTTCTCCTATGTGGACAAAGTATAAAGTACATTATGCGTCAGCATGATAATGCTCCATTGATAACAATAAATAAGCTAATCTTATAGCTACCGTTTCGCAGAGCCACCGGGCAATCTTCAAACTGGAGACCGCTTAGCCGAAAGATGATTGTTAATGCACGTGAGGGCTGTGACATTAGATCATAATAGAACCGTATTGATGACATCGTGTCTGTGGCCGAGCTTGTCACCTGTTCCTGAGTAACTATAAATTCAAACCGATTCAGATTTAAATTGTATAAGAGACAAACTCACACTTATGTGTATGGTAAATGTAGATATGGTACATACATATGTATGGTATGTATGTATTTTATGTATTGCACTTAAATAGTTCAAGTTGAATATGGTATGTAAACAAACAACACACTGCTGGAGGTCCAAAGATCAGTAAAACTTTGCCCAGAGAGCGCCTGGCAGCCCTTCAACCCCCCGACCAACCGATCATTCCCGTTCCAAACACGCAAACCACCAACCTGCGCTAACACAAAACTCCCACTTGTTGTTATAAGCAAAGTACAAGAGCAACTGTTGCTGTTCCCTCATCAACATTCATATTTAGGAAGAGTGCAAAGCAAAAGCTCAAAAGTACATACCCAGCTGAATGTGGTGCGCCTACAATGTGCATTACAAACGCATACTTTGTAATCAATTACATGTGCTACTTTCGCTTTATATATATTAATAATCGAGGTTATATTTCGATTTTACTGGAAAAGCCTATTAACATATCATTTTAAGACATTTTAAATGAATTTGAATATAATTATTACGATTATTAGATACTAAAAAAGTTAGAAATGGATAATAATAAAAACAAAATCAATAAAAATAAATGAATATGTCAATACTATTTGTAAATTGTATGTATTATATTTATGTATTTATCGGTTCTATACAGTAATTTGTCGAAAATCGATTGCGTAATGGGAAAATTTGCCGCTGGGTACTTCAGCTCGCTCTCAATTTTAAATTTTGAGAGCAAGCGCGTACCCAGCGGCAAAAATTCCCATAACGGAATCGCTTACCGATGAATTACATCGTCAAGTGGGTTCGAATCGCGTTGACAACCATCAGACTAAAAGCCATACATTGTAAATACTTCGTTTTTTTTTTATTTTCTCTTTTTTTGAATGTAAAATTAATGGAGTTGTTTTGATAAAGCAAAAACAAAAAACTATTTTTACAAGATACATATGTTTATAAATAAAGTTTACAAAATGTACACATGTAAAAATTATGCAATTCCAAACTAGAACTTTGGACTTTATGTCAATAGACTTTTGTAAATTTTAACTCAACGCTTTCAACATATTTTATTTACACTTTTTAAAATATTTTTAGACTTAAATTTCTCGATACAGTAAAGTTGACTGATTGCAAACTATTGTTATTTATAAAAAAATAAATTCAACATTGAATTGAATTATTATTTACTTTTCTTAAATCTGTTAAGAAAGAGAGAATTATTAATAGCTTGGAACATCTTAAATAAAAAAAAAAAAAACAACTCAAAATATAACGTTTATATTGATTATTATTATATTATTCACCTTTTGTCATAACAAAGTTCGTCTTAAGAATCAATTTCATGTAATCTACATATAATATGCACGGCACATTGTATGTAAACAATTATGTATGTATGTATGTAGTTGACCTCATATCACTTTATACATTTATTGTACATACATATGTATACTTGTAATACAGTGGAGAGCTAACGGGAATAAATATCACCGTACAAAAGGAAAAGTAAATAAAGCAAATCAAACTAATCGTTTTTTTTTCGTATAACAGTTTTCAGTAACAAATAGTTAGTTGTAACAAGCAAAATAATAAAACAATTAATTTTTTTTTTACTTTCCCCACTTTGTTTCGATTGCCCAATTTTTGCATCAGCTGATTTACCGTTTGATATGTTTATTATTGAAAAGTTAGTGGAAAATATGCGAAACTTTATAAATAAAGTATTAGCCATGTTAATAAGGGTCTCTGGACAAGTATTGCAATACAATTAATTGTTGTCATAAATCATCTTAAAAGTAATAAAAGCGTATACGGGGTACGGGACTTTAATGGCTAACTGTATCCATATTCATATACATATAGTATAGCTCTATAAGCAGGGCAACAATCTCAAAATGTGTTTATTACTTATACACAGTACAACATTTATAAATAGCACATACGATATACATACATACATGCATATATACATATAATATAAGGCTCGATTTGTTGACCCAAGTCCCATTTCCCATCTAAATGATAGATATAGGGCATCATGCCGCATGGGATTTGTTGGAGTTACTTACACAGCCTTACATTTGTATGTATATTTGTAGTATTGTATATACATGCATCCATATATCCTTATAATAATACCTATTGGACTTACGTGATGCAAAATCTGATGGATTCTCTTCATCGCTAAGGCCAACTAATCCCGCCAAACGCGACGACATTTTGCGGCCAATTTCGAAAATAAAAACTTAATATGGTAAATTGTTTAAATTGCACGTCTTATATATAGTATTATTAGTATTATATTTTCGAACTCAATATCAATATCAGTAGATTCTGATACGACCCGATGAACTGAAATGTCTATAACTTGAGATTCGAATAGGAGTTAAATAAATAACAAGCCAACATACACACAAAGCCAAACGTACGCACATATGTACATACATACATACATACATACATACGAGTATTATATACAAGTATGTATGTATATGTTAGCTAATTGTTGGCCAAAATAATAGGGAAAAGCACTCATTTGAATAGATTGCACATTTTTTAATCTTCCCGAAGTTTTAATGTACATACATGTGTGTGTATGTACATACATATGCGTGTATGTATGCCAGCATTGCATGCTCATTCACAAGTACAATAAGGCTTATTTGCACATACTTTCTTCAACATGTATGCATGTATTTGTATTTTCGAGTTCTTATCATAAATCTGTATGTACATATGTATGTATGTATAGCTTATCACAAGAATGTTATTTATTATTATTTTGCCCCAACGGTTACCGGTCGACTTTAAGTAAACTATATATATACATATATATCTATTGTATATGTATGTATTAAGCAACTTTAACCGATGGGCTATGGTCGCGGTCATCTACAGGAAGGATCCTTCCGCGCTCGAAGACAAATCGGGTTGTGAAAAGAGAAAGAGCCAAAGTTCTCACTATAGCAGCGTTTTTCCCTAAATGTATAAGTTCATCCTTAAATATTAAATTAAAAAAAAAAAATAATACCACACAAAAAAAAGTAATACTTACTAATATTGTAATTAGGTTTTTTTTTTAAATAGCATATTTCAGAAAAAATATTTATTTATTTATATGAAAACTTCATTTATTATAGCATTAATGAAGAAAAATATAGTGATTAGATCAGTTATTTCACGCAGCTTACTGTATATACATACATACATACATACACGCTTGTGTAAAATTGTTAGTGTGAATACGTACAATGCACATGTATGTATGTGTGTATGCACATGTAAAACACATACGAATGCATCTCTTGCCAGATGCACATTTGTATGCACATGCAGTAAATATTGTATATGATTGACATACATACATACATACATATACGATATTCATATTATAAGTGTATGTATGTACATATCAGTATACCGTATACATATCCTGTTTAGATTGTTTAAATAAATTCTCTATAATAATACAAAATTTCAATGCAATAAAGATATGAAATGCAAAATGTACTTCTGTATCTATATTTATATGTACATACATATGTATTTATGTACCATACCCATGTATGTGCATACATGTATGTATGTACCATACACATGTATCGTATCACTGAATTTGAAAAATAATGTATATAGTCAGTAAGAATTTGAGAATTTTGTATACGGTACTAGTACATACATACAATTACCATATACATACGCTATAATTATATATTCAGAATTCTTTGTTTCAGTTTCAGTTTGGCTAAATGCTTGGAGCGGCCAAATAACTATTGTACAATATTAAAACTACAAGTGTGTTAAATATTTTCAGTTTAATTGAGTTTTTTTATTAGCGAGTTCCTAAAAGTATGCTATACTAATTTCAGTCGACTCGACTCGAAATTGAACATGGGGGGAACATGTTCTGTATTTTAGCTATTGTTTAATGTTTTATTTGGGCTGATATTCGCTATGGTATTTCTTTGATTTATTTTGGAATCTTTTTACTTTGTTCATTTGTATTTCAATAATTTGCAATTAATGAGTTGAATTATGCAAGGGAGTACCATACTATTTATATATATTGATTTAGATTCTTTTCTTTTTTTAATTTTTTTCATTTTTTCATATTTTCATTTTGTTGATCACAGCTTTTACAAATCTAATGATATACAATTGTATATATGGTAGGGATGTGTGTGAGTGTGGCCAACAAAATACCATGTGTATGTGTATGTTTCTTCTTTTTTCTTCTTGTTGTTCGCATTCAAAAAAAAAAAACAAAAACAAAACAAAACTATTATATGTTTGTGTTTTGTATTGTATGCATATTTGGAACCTCACCTACATACATACATACATAGATAGTATCATATAATACATATATGTATATCTATCTTTAGAGACATACTTATATACTTTGGGATATGGGACATAACTATTATTTAGTATATATATATTTTTTTTAAATTTTATTTTTATATTTATATTTATAATACTTTTATACTATTACAAATATGCACAAAATTCTTTTTCTTTCTTTGTTTGTTTTAATATTTATTATTTGAGCTGCCAATAAATCAATTATTTGCATTTGCAAGTTTTTCTCCATCCAACACCAAAACTAAATGTTTATATACTATATTTAAGTTTATAGCATTTTCAAAGGAAATACAAAATATATTCATATTCATTTCGAGTTACATCTGAAATATGAAATTTATGACTAGAAAGCATTCCATCTGTATATATATACATATATTGTTGTTTTAATTGTATATTGTATTTACATATATATTTTATATATATGTGCACTTTCCTTTTTAACATACAATATATGCATGGCATGTATGTAGAGATATATGCAAATGTATGTATGTATCGCATTATCCAATTAATACAATTCTTGTATTGTTAGTAAATTTTTACTAAAAAGTTCAAATTATTGTAATTTTGTTCTAAATGTACATAAACTATAAAGTACGAGTATGAATGTATGTACCCCATATATGTATATGTTTATATATATACATACATATTTTTAATAACATTTAACATACATATATTGTACATATATTAATATATGAAGTATGTATGTACATATGCATACATACATCTAAGTATTTTCATACGTTATACGTGGTTCCTTTTCATATTTCGAGTAAAACTCGCGCATCAAATTTTGCTTCTAGATTTGATTTGGATGGGGGCCTGGTGGGGTTTCTTCTTAATGTACGCGGCGGCCATTTTGTAGAGTAACTAACTGCTGTGGGGGAAGTGGGGCAGGACAATTATTTTGCACGTGTTTTGGGGTCTACATACATGATAGGGTATAATGACTGCATTGTATGTAATGTACCATCATATGCAACAACAATTGAACAAGGCGTAAAACTGTATACCCATAAATACTAAGTTATTCTATATGATCACTCCTCTAGTGATCACTCCTCTAGTGATCACATCTCTGGCGATCACTATTGTGGTGATCACTGTCAATAAAAAAAAGCGATTCTATGAGATTGAAATGCCGAATAATACAATAGAATATTAAATTATTAATTAAATTGTACAGATGTTTAATATTCTTTTTTTTTTTTGGTTTTTCTGTAATTAGGTTGTTGTTGTAGTTTCTTTTTTGTTTTTTATTTTAGTTTTTTTGTATTTTTCTTTGTATAATTATTGTTTTTGTTTTGTGACTTGTGAAAGTCTTTTACTTAGTGAGCGATATTAAATAATGTGTTTACTATTTAACTATTTTGATCTAGCGAAGCTATTGCGAACCATTGCACCTTGTCTGTCTGTTTTGTAACTGATTGTAGGAAAATTGTTGCAAGTTGTTGCAAGTTGTTGCAATTTGTTGCAATTAGCATGAATATTCAGCAATTTTGTCAATTAGACATTCGACTAATACTGACTGCACTTATAAAATCGGTATAATAGTTAATGTTAATACTAATATGAAATCGAATTAAATATGAATTTCTAAACATTTTTATTTACATATTCACTTTTTGTTCTTTTGTTGTAATTCAAATAATAATAATACTAAAAAAAAAACAAAAATGTTAAATATAAATAATTGCATACGATTGCCTACTCTGCCGCATCTATGGTACCTGATAAATTCATTTATTTACTTTAAATTTTTTTTTGTGTTTATATATTTATTGACAATTGAATTTTAATTCTGCTCCGTTTCCGGACGGCATCAAATGCTTTGTTTTTACCCCCCCCCCCCCCCCACCTCCCTTCTATTTTGCTTTTCATTTGTTATCCTTTGTGCAACTTGCCAATTGCTTTCTTGTGTCCTTTTAAATTGAGGCATAGCCTTGTCCTACATTGCATTTCGTTTCGTTGTACTCTGCCGCGTTTCTCCTTAAGCTTCATACAAGTATTAAATATTATTTATTGGCTTTGGCTTTTGCATTTTTAGTTTGTTAATAAACATATTATATTTAGTCAGGCTGTTGAATAAACAGTTTTGTGTTTTTGTTTGTTTCCTCATTTTTTTTATTTTAATTGATTTTCTCTCATTTTGTTTAATTATTTTCTTTTTCACTTTACTTTTTTATTTTCAACTAGTTTCTTTCTTTAATTGTTTTTGTTTTTTTTTTGTTTGTTTTATAAATTTAAATTTAATTTACATTAAAGTTACAATTCTTGTTAATTGAAGTTGATTTGGTAGACAGGGGAGAAGGGTAGGGGGCGTTATTTTGGGATTACAAAAAATATAATAATAATAATAATAATTATAAAAATAATAATAATAATAATAATAAATATCATTGTAATCATGATCAATGATCAATATATATATAATATGTATAAAATAACCCATTTTTTATAAATATTTATTACGTACGTTACAAAAACTCATGTTATAATTATAAAACATATATGCATGTGTATGCCATAGGTATGTGTATGTGTGTGTGCGCGCATGTATGTGGGTATGAGGGTGTGTGTGTGCAAGTTTGGGTGAGCATACGATAATGTATATACATAATATGACAAATATATATTTATAGTCCCGTTTTTAGGAGCGGTATGTGACAGTTTTTGTTATCCTAAATGGAAAGTAAAAACGGCGCTAAATTCAAAATCAACCAAACCCACACACACACACACCCACACGCGCACACATACACATATGCGGGACTTGGGCCCTGTGTGTGTATGCATTTGCACATCACATACATATACATACAGACACACACATACAGACAGACACACACATAATTTGTTAAACAGCTAGTTGCAGCTGCACATTCATTTTCACATAAATAATAATAATAATAATAATAATAGTGATATAAATTATAATTATGATAATAATAATAATAATAATAATGTGAAATTTACAATTACCAGCCGTCTACATAAAAAAAAAACATTTTCAAACATTCAGCTTTCGTCTCTTTCGCAGCGATTCCCCTTCTCTTTCATATACAGTACATATTATCATTCTAAAAAAAAATTAGTTATGATAATTAATATTAGTGATAAACCTACATTTTTTATATAAACAATTTTGGTAAAAAAAAATAATAATAATAATAATAATAATAATAATCATAATAATAGATTTAAACTTAGCAAAGTTTTGTATACAATTTGTATTTGCTGTTGGACTGAAAGCAACTACTCTACAACTAGTTTGCCAGCACCTACTCGTAGTCTTGTTCCCGTTCATCGAATCCGGCAAGATCGACCGTTTGGAGCATGCCACGTGAATATGCGTACTCAATAAGCGCCAAGTGGCAGAACACATATTGATCCGGCATTTGTATGGAGTAGGCGCGCTGGGAACGTATCTTCTCTACGGCGCCGCGTATATCCGCCGTGCCCACATCTTCCAGACGCGATATACAAATGTCCAGCGTTATGAAAGTACCTAAAAACATAAATTGAATATTGTATATTGATTTTGCATTAATTATTAATCAATATTATATATTATAGATAGAAGTTACTTACCAGTGCGACCAATGCCCGCGCTGCAGTGTACCACAATGGGCGGACCGCGCGCATGACCAGCCCACGTATCGCCCAGAAGGCGCACCAGTTGTGCCTGCTTATCGCGCACCTTTTGCAAAAAGTTTAGCATAGCCATTGCGGAACTGGGCACACCGTAGTCCGGCCAGCTGGTGAACTGCCAATGTGACACATTGCGAATTTCGTCAGTCTGCCGGGAAAAACGTGTCGGATAAATGTAAATTATTGTAAAAGGTAATTTGTTGTATAAAATGCGATTTGTACCTTAAGATTTCTCAATTCTAACGAGGCAACCGTGTAATCCTCGTTGCACTCGACGCTAATTGTTCGCACAAAGTAATTTCCAAACTCTAAGGAACTATCTTCAGTCGGCTCCCAATATTGACCGCATTTAACACGTCCGCGTTCCATGACGCGGGTTGTCATAACTATAACTAAGCAATGTTGTTCCCAGATCATGCGCCAAAAATCCTGGGATGTCTTTGGTAATGGGCCTATAAATATAAATTGCCAGAACAAAATGTATATATATGTATATATTGCAGAATGTAGTTATATAAATCGATAGTGACAAAACGTTTATTTATTTTTTGGTTTTTTTAGTTTGATCCCTGAACTGGAAACATCAAATCTTGGCCATACCTTGAGTTGAAATATATGCATTCTTCTGTTTATAGCCATCGACGAAATTGGCATTAATGTAATCGGATAGCTCGTCCCCATCCTCTCGTGCTAGCACCACACGACTGTGATCATAGCAGAGCACGTCGGTATAACGATTTTTGGCTAAATTGTTGCGCATGCTGTAAAATAATAAAAGTGGCGTAAGTTTTCAATCGAAGAAATCGTAAGTATTATAGTTTTATTTTCCACATACCGCGCATGGAGAAAAGTGCCTTCGGGCGCTCGATTGCGTATGTCCGCATATTCTTTGATTAATCCTTGACGACCACGTTCGCGCACCATTTGAACGATTTGCTCGATTGTTTTTGGGTCGCCCTCTTGGCCGGCCAGACTATCATCATCACTGAATCCAGATGAGGCACTACTCGGTGGATTCTCAGACCAGAATTCACTTCCACTACCACCGCCGCCAGCACCTCCAGTAGTCCCGTTGCCCGCAATGCCACTGGCCACACCAGCGGCGCTGCCGTTGACAGCGCTGCCAGCTGGTGATGCTGCCGAAGCCGTTGTTGTTGGCGCTGACGCAATGGCAATGCTGTCTCCACTGGCACCGTTGCTACTTTGTTGTTGTTGCTGTTGTATACCACTGGTATTTAGCTTGAGCAGAGTGTTACCCGTATTGGATGAAGCAGTCCGATGTGTCGGACTTAGTCCATTTATTGTGATGCTACCTGTACCTGTACCTGTACTTGTTCCCTGCTCGCTGCTAACCGTCACAACGGTTGTGTTGCTCTCGGATAAATGATTTACAGTTGTTGCAACTGCTGCAGCATCGCCGCTGCCGTTGCTAAGCGACGTCGCTGTCGGATTGGCTAAGGCAGACGCTTCTGTTAAAGGTGCGAGTGCGGGTGCAATTGCTCCACCGATATCGTCTTCACGATTCGTCATCGAATCGCGGCAATTTAGTAACCATATGGCGTGATCGATTTCCAGCGTGCCGCCAAGATGAACTGGCAGCGCCTTGCGCGGCACGTGCAGGCTCAGCTGCGGCACCGATACGGTAAACACGCGCTCGCGCAGCTTTTCGCGCACAAATAAGCGAAGGATCTTAAAGGGCGCCTTAAACCACAGAGGTGCCGTTACAATTAGCACTTTCTTCAGACGCGCCGGATAGCCGCCCTAAAAGATTGTAAAAGAAAGTAAATAAATTAATAAATATGCAAGAAAATAACAAGATAATAATAAATATATTTATATAGATTTGTGTCCGATTGAAGGACTGCAGCTTTAGATCCTTTCATTCATTCGGCTCATTTAATTTTACACGTGACTGGTACTCCAAATCTAATTGGCAATCAAACAGGCAAAATACAAATACATACGGCTAATACATAACTATTATATGTATGTATGTAACCTGGCTAGAAATCGTTTTTTTTTTGCAATTATTATCTCGTTAATATGATGTTTTAATTTTTGATTTCTGTTAGCAATTTGTTATGCTTCAAAATGTTGCTGCCCGTATGTTCGTGTGCTGTCACGCGGAATTATGCAATATATTGTCGTAGCATCGATTAATTATCGATACTTTTCTTACAATGTGAACTGACATAAAAATCCGTTCTTTCCCCTTTTTAGAGCGAGTCTCCATTAGCCTTTGCATCACCAAAAAATACGAAATTATCGATAGACAGATGCAAAGTTTTGCATCAAGTTTAACATATTTTTGACTGGCAATTACAAATTAAATAAAACATTGTTTTTTATCTATTATATTACTGACAAAGATGGTAGATATGCTCGGTGTATCCGGTGTTTGAGTACTCAAACAAACACTTGCTATGTAATAATTTTATAGTATTAATTTATTAATAGAAACGTTATGGTACATTTTGGGAGAAAGATGTGCTTTAAAATTTAGATGAGTTTTTTAAGATAAATTTTCGTTGCAAAAGGAAGAATATATCAAATATTAATGAAACGATTGCCCCGACTTACAAAGAAGGACACGCAATTAGAACAGGGCATTCTACTTGAATAAAGGATTTTCAGCTTTCAAACATAATAATAATAATAAGTTAATATTATTATTATTGTAATTAAAAACAATTTCAGATATACGTTGGTTAAAATACCATACTATCGATTATCGAATTTAGTATTTTTTGAGGATTTGTTTGCATAATTTCAAAATGCAACTGCTTTTTTAGGTTTTCCCCATCTCTAGCTCCCATAAGAAAGTGCTTAGGCAAGATGTTTCAGTACGAATCGAATTGAATCGAGCAGTGTAGTGGAAATTGGTTTTAAAACATACATACACATATGCATACAAATACATATACATATATGTATATATGTATGTATATATGTAACACATGTAGGTAGAAACAAAGCGAATGTTAATAGAATTAAATTGCTGCTGAGCGTGTCAAATCTGCTGCGAGACAACCTTTACCCAGTTGAAAAAAAAAAAAAAAACAACATGCGGACATTCTCAATTGTTAAATAGTGTTAGTGTTAAATAGCCTTCAGCGAAAAGCAAAAGCCCTACCGACCTGTCTGTCCGACTGTCTGTCTGTCTGACCGCTGGCGAACCGAAATGCCACCCTAGAAATGCGCTTAACCTGGCAAACATTTAGCTTTGTCTAGTCTTATCAAAGTAGTGCCATTTATGTATATTTTACTATGTATGTATGTACATACAGATGCACACATACATGTACATACATATCTCATTTACATACATATTACATATGCATACTACCTATATAATAATTACATACTTGAATAGCTCCGTTTAATACAGCATAATTATACATAAAATACATTGACTTTCCTGCTTTTGCCAATTATTAATATTATTATTATTATTAATGCTTTTATTTTATTATTTTGACAAAGAGGTAAAGGTAAAGGGGTAATGCGGGCGGTGTGGGGTGTGTTTTTGCAACTGGGTGAAGTGAAAGAAGTTAAGATCGACAGCAAAAACAAACTGAAAGCTACACAAAAGCAGCGATAACTGCGCTGACAGTCATAGTATTATATTAATAATATGATAAAAATAAAACGGACTAATATTATATTTATAAATTAATTCTATAATAAACTGAACAACAAGAAGTAAGAAAAGGAGAACTTCAGAGAGGGGAGTAAAGCAACAAGTGAATATAATGTAAAACGCAGAAATTAAATCAATATGCATAAGCATATATACATACATACATAACTAACTTTTATAAACGATTTTATTTTTAATAAATAATTAATTAATATTCATTTTAAAAAAATATATATGTATATGTATAATGCAATTGCGAATCGAAAGTAGAAATTTTCCAGGACAACTGGCTGGCAGATCAAGAATATGAAATTTAATTTTAATCTTAATCTTAATTTACTATATATCATTATCATTTTGTGGATTATTTTCAATTTCCGCTTATATATGTATATATGCACATACACATGTATGTATGTATTATTAGACTGTCGAGATTCTCGGGCAAAGCTCTCAATTGGAAAAGGAAAAAGGTCTCAATGTCACAACTGTTGCCTCATCGTGACCCACACAGGCAACCAACCGCATTTAATCGAAGTCAATTTGCATAACAAATATGCTTCTATATATATATGTCCTACTTACATATGGTACATACTATATATTATACATTGATATACATATATGTATATGATACATACATATTACAAGATATTGTATTGTATTTTTGCCTTTTATTGTGTAAACTGATTAAACTAATTGCACCTGGTTGTTATCACTGCATGTTTTGGCCATCACGCTATATTTAAATTTTAAATTGATAAAAATCAAACAAAGACGATCATAAAACTCATACATACATACTAAATGTATATATTCAGATAAACATTAGCCAACTGAAATCGATTCAATTATAATACTTTTCGAATAGCTTTCAAATATTGTTTCAATTGAAGCAGATAAAATTGCTTATCAAAATCTTATCTTTTTATTAAATATATATTATAAAGTTGATTATCCACATTGTGTTGGTGATTGGGTCTAAGCCACAATCCGAACCGTTATAACTCAATCATTGCTGTCCTTTGAATCGGTGTTCATGGCCTGGCTTATTTGTTTTTGCACCGATCGAACTAATTTCAATTTACAAAATTCTTTTCGAATATTCATCGTTCTGAATGGGCTAGCTTTTGTTTTTATAGATCTTCAGGAGGATGACTTAAGATGACTATACAGGTAACCCTCGTATAACGCGGTAGTTACGTTCCAGAAGAATTGCGCGTTATGTGATTCCGCGTTATCTAAG
>JBAMCR010000244.1:0-30588 GCA_037075045.1 Mulgravea parasiatica | reverse complement strand
CTCCCCCCCCCACCACCCCCCCCACCCCCCCCACCGCCCCCCCCCCACCCCCCCCTCCCCCCCCCCCCCCAAAACAAAACTCCAACACTGTCAATAGGTTATTTATGCGAGCTTTTTAGATTTTAGCGGTTAATTAAAGCGCATTATTCCTTAATTGCTAGATTAAAATGGCCTCTTACCACACAGCGCTGCATTAGTATATATAAAAAAAGATATACACACACACATATACTATATATGTATGTGTGTATGTATGTTTGTATGTATGATTGTTCGTATATAAAAAGAGAGAGCAAGCCAAGGACTGTAAACTGTAGTACAGTGGGTGACAGTGGGTGACAGGGGGGTGACAGCGGGGTGACAGTGGGTGACTGAGGGTGACGGGGGGTGACAGGGGGGGTGGTGTGTGGGTGGGCTTTTTAATGACTTGCAATTAGTTGCAAATTAGATGGAGCTTATCTAAAGTATGTGCTGCTCCAAGGCCACTAAATTGTGGCTCACAATTAACGGGGCTAACGGGCTGTTTAGAGGGTGGCTAAGGACGACACACACACACACACACACATACGCATACATTATGAATGGGAAGGCAGCGGGCAGGTCGGGCAGCAGGTTGCTTATTATTAGGTCATTTTTGGTCAAGGCTCCCTAGGCTAAAATTAAAGCGCACACAAAGCTCTAAATAACTGAATAAGTATGTGTGAGCGTGTGTGTGTGTGCGAGGGAGCATGTGTGTGTCTCTGTGCGTTTGCATTTGTGTGCGTGTCACGCTCGCCCTCAACATCGATGTGACTGTCAGCATCAAAGTGTCCCTGGTGGATTTTTACTGTAACTCGAAGCAGACGCAACAACCAAAAGTCAAGTTACGACTGGTCGGTCAGAGCCGCAGCTCGACCAGGTGGCTAACGTCCAAGAGGGTGGAGAGTGGAAGGTGTAGGGTGGGGGCTTAGGGGGAAGGGATGTGGGTGGAGTGGAAGAGCTGTGTGGGTGTGTGTGTGTGTGTGGAATTGGCTAGCTGCCTGCCAGTTTAGTTTGGGCATTGCAGCTGTCATTTGTCAGCTCAGCTGCCATGCAACCTGGGCAACCGGGCAACCGGGCAATCAAGCAGCCTGCACCTGCCCAAATGCAGCTTCGTTGCAACTTCGTCTGCAACAAGGACAACATGCAACGCTCTCAGTTCGACACAACTCCGGCAATTGCTTCGTGTTGTTGTTGTTGTTACGTTTTATGTTGCATTATGTTGTGTTATGTGTGTGTGTGTGTGTGTGTGTGTGTGCAACAACTGCATTTGTTCGCTTTGATTGTCATAATTGCATTTCTTTGTGCGCTACGTGTCCCTGGCCAACTCGACCAACTCGACCAAGCCTGACTAGTCGACTAGTCGAATGGCAGTTGATAGCTACACCCACCCAACACACCCCCCTACCCCTACCCCTACCTCAAAAAAGGTGCGGGGCGCCACATGCCGAGAGAGAGGGCTACAATATAATGATATTAGGATAGGATAATGTATGCAGGACCTTCTAATAAGCGCACTGCACATCATTAGTTATTAATTAGTAAGCGAGGCTCGATGCCGGTCGATGGATGCTGAAGGATGCATCCTTACTGATTGGAAAGGGCGGTGGGGGGGTGGCTGTCAAAAGCTGTTGCACAAGCCTAAAAGTATGCAACATCTATTGTTGTCGCATTGGATCCTGGGCGTGTAGCCCAACATTTTACATTATTCGCATGGCGCTAATGGAAAAACTCTGTTCGTTAACAAGCAGCAGCGTCACGTAATCACGTTATTCGACATTCAACGTAACGTTGTGAAGGCACACTTACGTGACGTAACAAACCGCGAATTGACATTAGTCAAAAATTCAAAGACAAATCATAAAAATACTCAAAATTTAATTCTCAAATTATTGTTACAAAATTCTTTTGTCTTAAGAAGTGAATTTGCATCTGTTGAATTTGAATTTTTATTTATTAACGGAATATTTATTTGTGTTGAAAATACAATTCGAAAATATTTCATTTGAAAATTTTCAATTTTCAATTAACGAAAAAACTTAAACAATTAATTGTCAAAAGGGGAAAATAGTTGAATAGTCAGCAAAAAGCAAATGAAATACTTTACATGACGTGACGTGACGTAACGTAACGTAACGTAACCTTATGCTTTAGCTTGCGTAACGTAATAGCAACAACGTTAAGTACGCAACGCAGCTGAGTGCGCAAATGTTACGTAAGTCGCAATTACGTTTGCTCGTTGCGACATCTGACATTTTACTTGAATCGCTGTCAACAGTTGCAACTGCATAATCAACCCTCGTTTACCTGCTTTCAATGTGTGTGAAGTTATAATGACCCCTTGTCTAAGAACAACAACAACACAGCAGAGAGAACAGGGACAAGACGAAGAAGAAGACTTAAGAGAAGCGACAAAAGGGCGAAAAACATTCCCGCACCCCGCACCCCGCACTCCGCGACAACTGCAGCTTAGCGCATTATTTTCTATGAATACAATCGCCGTAGTGGACAAATCCAAATCCACGGGCGGTACCAGGACTCTGAGCACGGGCTTGACAGGACAGCAATCTGGGTATAGCCACAGCGGTTGCCACTGCCATGGCCAAGTCTAATTCTGAACTCTCAGCTCTCGGCTCTTAACTTTCAACATGCAACTGCAACGCCGACTCCAACTCCAACTCCAACTCCGACTCCAACTCCAGTTCCAATTCCAGTTGAAAAGGCAACTTTAACTTTAGCTTCCATTGCCATTTCCATGGCGCAACTGTCGCATATTGAAACGTTAATCGTATTGCTTCTCACTGCTGCTGCTGTTGCTGCTGTTGCTGCTGATGTTGCTGCTGCTGTTGCTGCTGCTGCTGCTGTTGCAGTTGCTGTTGCTGCTGTTGGACTTTGCCTCATTCGGTGGACAACGGCAGCTGGAGGAGGCCAAAGGCCGTTATAGTTTCACTTCACAGCTGGATGCCACCCAACTATGCAACCATCCATCCACCACACCGTGCCCCATGCCACATGCCACATGCCGCATGCCGCATGCCTTGTGCCCCTTGCTCAAACATCCTAACCAACATCGCCGACAACGTTTGCGATGATTACTTTTGGTGGTTGTTGACTGCGGCTTTTCACCCACCCCAACTCCCACCTCCCAACCCCCAACCCCCAACCACCAACCCATTGCCACCCACCACACCCCTCTTGTGCGCTGCAACGCCCCTTTGTTGTACGTGTGGCATGCAGCGTGCAGCGTGTGGTCAATGACATTTGCTAGAAGGCAGCATCGAAAAATCAATGCCACAGCAACTTGCCACATGCTAAAGATCCAAAATGAAAATGCTGCCAAAATTGCAACTGCAACCTTGCAACCTGCGTCCAATAACTGAGAATCAATGAAATCGAATGGACCGCAATCCGGAAATGTTTACCTATAGTAAAAGTCCCGAAATTGAACTAGGAATCAACAACCAAGGAGCAAGCATCAAGGACCAAGGACAATTATCCTTTGATATCCGAAAAATCATCTTGTAATTAATTGTATCTTTCTAAAAAATAATTTGAAACTAAAATTTAATTACAGAGAAAAATCCATCTTGCAGCTGCATGTGGAACGTGGAATGGAACAGAAATTACAGCCAAAGAATGCATTTACGTTTTGATTCATTTCCACTCGTTTCAATATTATTTTTGTAACATTTTTGCACTCATTTCATAATATTAATTTTTATTTCCTCTTTCAATTTTGCGTGACACGTTGACTGGGTTCCATATGGAAAGTGGCATGGCATTGGCATTGGAAGCGACTAACGGTAAACTAGGATATGCAACCGACTGACAGGACGAGTTGCATTGCCAGCTGGCCACATTGTGAAGAGAAAATGGGACTCAGAATGGATAAATGAACACAAGACTGAGTTGGAGTGCAACTGGCATTAATTTGGGATATTAGAAAGGGTGCAAGGCATCAGCCCCTCCCTCGCCCCCCTCCATTAATATCCTCTCACTCTAGATAGGCGCATTGAAAGTTGAAGTTGAAAGTTGAAATTGAAATTGAAGTTGTTGCAACCAATTAGGCAGACAATTATTACCTGGCGCAGCTACGGGCCATGTTAGTAAATAGAGCGAAAGAGAAAAGGAAGTGAGTGAGAGGCACAATAAGAATTGAACAGAGACAGAGACAGGGCCAGCTGATATGTTGGCATTCGCTCATTAATTCCTTGCAGATTTACTTTTGCTCTGCGCTAATGAGGCGACATGTTTCCAACTAATTTCATTTAGCCCAAACCCAAACCCAAACCCAAACCGAAGCCCAAGCCGCAGCCACATGGATGCCATTTTATTCATAATACCCTAGGATGGGGCATTTCGAATTATTTATTCATCCAAAATAGATCAAACATGAATTAATTATTGCCAATTTAACACACCGCTTGAAAATGAAACTTTATCTAGTTTTTGTTTTATTCCAGCTATAATATATTTTGCCACTTTAAATTTTAATTCAATTATGTAAAACAAATTAAATTAAAATGAATAAAATTAATTTTACAGAGTCTAGAAATTTATAACGAATATGCTAGAAATTAATAATTAAATTATTGTGAATATAATAAACAATTAGTTAAATATGAACTGAACAATTAAAAATTAAATTAATTTCAAGCATTATAATTAAGTTATAATTAAAACAGTTAAAAAGAAAAAAAATACAGAAAGTGTTTGAAAAGTTTACAACTTTAGAATGTTTAATTGCATTTCAAAATGTTTGCAATTGCTCTAAAGGGTATACAATATTCATTGAACTTTGGCAAATTTTTGCCCTTTATTTCTTTATTTTTTGTCTTTGTTGCCTTTTTCTATTTTTGTATGTATTTTTGTTGACTTTGAGGTCGAACCCACCGCGTCTCTGCCAGCCCCGAAACAGGCAGAAAAAGGCAACCAGGGCGGGACAGGGACAGGGACGCAGTATCGTTTGGCCAGTTGCCCGCCTTGCGGTTAAAAGCAATTAATTTTGCAGGTTTATTATTGCCCTGGCACATCTTTGCCTGTTTGTCATTTAAAACGATATTTATCATTGTTGGCATCGCCAACATTGCTCTCGCTCATTTGCATACTCGCAAACGAGTCTGGAGACGGGAGACTCGAGAATCGAGACTTGGTCTGCTCAAAGGACGAGGAACTGAACCTTAAGCTGGCTGAAACTGAACTTGAAACTGACACAAGAACTAGAACCGGAACTGGAACTAAGTCTGCACCAAAATCTACTAAAATGTACCACTGTAATTGGCTAAAATGTACCACTGTAATTGGCTAAAATGTACCACTGTAATTGGCTAAAATGAACCACTGTAATTGGCTAAAATGTACCACTGTAGCTGGCTAAAATGTACCACTGTAACTGGCTAAAATGTACCACTGTAAATGGCTAAAATGAACCACTGTAATTGGCTAAAATGTACCACTGTAATTGGCTAAAATGTACCACTGTAACTGGGTGTGTCACATGCCCGATAATTTTTTACCGCAGCCCTGTTAGAAATGTTTTCTATTCGAATTTTTGTTTTTCGTTTTTTGTTTTGTTTTTTATGTTTTTATGTCTTTGTCGTAATTTATTTTTTGCCATGTTTGTTTCGTTTTTATTTTCTTTCGGTTCTTCTGGTTGTTGTTGTTGTTGTTATTCTTGGTGCGGATGCCTGACAGCTTTTTCACTTCATCAATTAACCAAAGGCAGCGAAAATGTGTTTTTCTCTCTAATTAGCATGCACATAAACAAAGTGAATCCTATTAGAGACACCCGCCCCACCTCCCAACGCGCCCCTTATCCCCGCCACAGGCAATTCTAGGTGAAGTCACCTCCAACTCCGGAGTGGCCATCAAAGTTGTAAAAACTGGGCAATAAGTACTTTGGCAAGTGGGCGACGGTCATCAGAGCTCAGCAGAGTTTTGTCATTAACGGCAAACAGAGAGACAATACACAGATATAAACTTGAGGAAAGACAGAGACAGTGTCAGAGAGAGAGAGAGAGAGAGAGTAAGGCAAAAAGTCAGTCAGACAAAGAGCTAATGGAGACATATACCCGTAATGAGCCGCACAAATTGATTGAAATCCCCTCACGGGCACACAAGGAAAACTCACTTTTTGCGAAACAACCGCAACGCGGCGCAATTTTCCCTTGGCTACTAACGCCGAATGTAAATTCTCAAGAAAATTCACCTCTTATGAAAATTGTTGTGAAAATTCGTGGACAAAAGGTGTACAATAAATTTACAATTAATGAAAAAATCAAAAGAACATAAATAAAAATAATTAAAAGATTACACGGTAATTATTTAAGATGTATGTATGTATCTGTGTGCAGATGCTTCTCAAATGGGAGATAGTTATGCATATTACACATGTATGTGTGCCAATATGTGTGTGTATGTACACTTGCAGTATAAGCAGACGTATTCATGTACACATTGTAGTTATTCATTCATTTGCACTATCCAACTGTTGAGTGCTCCGCGAGGGGTGAATAGATAAATATGCAGATGAATGGATAGATGGATGGATAGATGGATGAATGAATGGGTGGATAGATGGATGGATGTATGCAGTGCAGTGCAGCTAACAAGTTGTATGGCTAAAGAACTCGACTGGGGTTCATTAGGCCATTTGCCACCCCTGTTGTGGACATTGTCTAAATGTATCTGTATCTGTATATGCATCTGTATCTGTATCTGTATCTGTGTCTAGCTCAAGTGGGCATCCCCTATTTGCACGCAGTGCGTAACGGTAACGATAACGGTAACTCTTACCCTAAGCTACCCCTATATATTCCCCTGTCCATGCTAAGCGTGGCCACTTCACGCAGCACAACCACATGCCACATGCCACCTGCCACATGCCACATGCCACCTAGCTCTCCTGGCTCTAGGCCACCTACAATCTCAAGCCCAAACCCAAGGCTCAAGTGGTCCCGGTCCCAATCCCAATTGCAGTCCCAGTCCCAGCCCCCGTCCATGTCATATTCCCAGTTGGAGTCGCTGTCCCAGTCCCAGTCCCAGTTCGAATCCCAATGCGGTGCTTGTCTGCCTGGAGCATTTCAGCTGGACCAGTTTAATGGTACAGACAGGGCCTAGGCTTCGGGTTCAGATACGGGGGCACGGCTGGTACGTAGGCTCCGGATGTCAGATGGGGCATGCGTAGCATGTGAGTGCGTATCTTAATGGCAACCATATGCCCGAGATACAGATACCAAAGCCAATTACCTGTACCGTCGCACCAGCCGCGCATTCACCCTGCGGCTTCTTCTTTTTTTGGGGTAAAACAAAACTGTTCGCTGCCGTCTCTCAATGGGCCAGGCGACAAATTTGACTTTTATGCTATTGAGAATTGCCTGTGACACGGATACAGAGATACACTAACACACACACACACACACTCACCTACAAATACAGAGTACAGGTGAGCATACAGTGCGAATACTTAATACGCACTCGTATACCGTATACAATACAGTTATGCAATTACCAACAGGTACAACTAGACGCAGGGGCGTGCTCGACTAGAAAATACCCTAAGCGAAATCGGCAAGCATAATCGAACAATTCATCATTATATTTTTCTATTTAATTTATTTATGCAGCTCACAAATTAAAAATATAAAGCAAAAAATATAAAAATTAAAAATGAAAAAAAAAATTAATAATGTATGTAGCATATTATTTAGTGTATGTACATATGTGTCTACATTACAGGGTATAGAGCTGTCCGTCTGCACAACCTAATGAAGAGATATCCTACAATTTATATTATATTTTTTTACATTTTCCTATATATTTGGTTATCCTGTTTTTAACATTTTTTGTTTTTTTTTTATTTTGCGAGCAATTTCAATTGGGCTGCTCGTATGGAGAGGCAGTTTGACACGTGATGCCTTCGTTTCTGGCCAGTTAGCCAGCGAGCAACTGCAGCATGGCTCTAACCGAATCCACTCGAAATAACGGGTACTGGTGGCTGGTGGCTGGTGGCTGGTTGTTGTTGCCAGCAAATGCTAAATGCCAAATGCTAAATGCCAAATGCGAGAACTTTTGGTAAACAAGTGGCGGCCAATTGCCTGGAGGGAGATGCGAGTATGATAAAGGCGGGCGGGAAATTCAAACTGTTTTTGCAAGCTGGTTAAGTGGATGGTTGGGCGGCTTTGTTGGTTGTTGGTTGTTGGCTGTTGGCTGTTGGCTGTTCGTTGTATATGGTTGTATATGGTGTCACTAGCTGCACGTATCTACATTTGTAGCTGTATCCATATTTGTATCTGTAGCTGTATCTGTATCTGTATTTGTATCTGTATCTGTATTTGTATCTGTATCTGTATTTGTATCTGTATCTGTATTTGTATCTGTATCTGTAGCTGTTTTTGTTGGTCAAAAGCAGAGAATTAAAATTCAAATTCCAATTCATCAAGATAATCGCATTTCAGAACTTTTATTTGCCAAAGCGCGCAGAAGTCACACGCACACACACACTTGACTATGTGTATGTATAAATGTGTCTGCGTGTGTGTGTGTGTGTAGCACAAATACATATGTGAGTGCCTGTGCTGGCTTTTGTTTGTGTAGCCCTGGCAGCGGATGTTGTAAATATTTGCAAATAGCCGTCGCTGCTGCTGCGCCAACTTCAATGCCCCCAACGGCCCCTTGTTTTTGTTCTGTTGATGTTGATGTTTGTTGTTATACACACACACTCGCGCACATATGCGTATATACAGCAGTGTACTTATATACATACATATGTATCTCTAATGTGTATGTATGGTATATGGTATGTATATGACATACAGGAAAAAAGGGGTTTTTAGGGCCAATTATTATTAATTGCTTTACAGATACAAACATCGGGCACACACAGCTAAACTGCACATACTCACACACACGCAGAGAGAGAGAGAGAGAAGCACATACATATGTATATGTATTTTCACATCAAAAAAATATTCTAAATCTTTAAAGTCTGCAAATGGTATATATCAAATTTAAGGACTTTAATGGCTGCAGCTGAAGTGTAAAAGCCGAAAATTTAAATAATGAAAATGAATGCAAATAATGTTAACAATAAAAATAATAATAATAAAATATTGACTGCACAGCAGAAATATATCCTGTAACTTGGCTTTGATATACCCTGGCATAATCCATCACTGACATAACAAAAAAAAAAAAAATTTAATATATATTTACGCATTTATTTTTTATTTGTTATAACAAATTACATTAAATTAATTTATTATTTATTTTAATTTATTTATGCAGGTTTATTCTTATCATATCCCTGTTGAAAATCATCATCAATGGCTAGAGGGTATAGCCATTATATTAATTGTTTCAATAGTTACAATATAAAAACTATTGAATGAGCAAATGAATCAGTGAACAAATGAATGATTCAAACGCCCTCACTCAGAATTATTCATATTGTTCAATGTAGTCGCACGTTCAAACTCCGAGTGCAGTTGCCGAATTTTGCCGGATTTTCCAGATGGACAAGCAGCTGAGTCGCAGCAGACGAAAGTCGAGAGACGAGCAGAGCTTAGATCCAAGATTTGGACAACAATGGGCATTTCTCGTAGTTGTGCTAAGCATGCAAATGGTCCATTCAAGCGTTAAATTGACGCTTCTAACGATTTAAATCTTCAAATTTGTAAATTATTTAAATACAAGACTTCAACTGCCGCAGCAAGTGCCTGAAAATCATTTTCAATTCGACTTTTCCAGTGATGAAAAACTCAACAATAAACTTTTAAAGGACTAGCAAAAAAAACAAAAATAAATTAGTTTCTTTTCTTTACAAATAAAAAGTTGATTTGTTTGCTTATTTTGCAATTATGATGAATTTTTTTAATAAGTCTAAGAATTCAACTAAATATAATATAAACATATAAAATATTTTTGTTTTTAAATTTATTGCAATTGAGAGTTGAATTTGATATTTAACTTTAATTTGGAGTGCAGCCTAAAAGTATGCCGCATTAAACAGCCACCTGTGAAGCAGAGTCCGGCCCAGCCTAAAAGTATGCCATACAACATGTTGCATGGCAACCAAGTTGCAATCCACACAAAGTTTGTGGAATTCGTTTAACAGAATCGAGGGAACTATGTTGCACTAACAGTGAAGCTAACGGCAGCTGTAAAGGTTTGAAATTTGTAATATTTTTAATGCATTTATTTTAAAGACAATATTAAAAACTGAAAATGTAGGTAAAAAAAAACAACCTAGTTTCAATATTATTTTAATTCTGTTACAATTATATGAATAATAATACTTATCCTTTTCCAGCTAAATTGTTAATGTTTATTCAATCTTTGGAATATGACAAATAAAAAGCTTTAAAGTATTATTTTCATTTTAAATCTTTATTTAAGTTTGTTGATTTTTTTGTTTTTATTTTTGTTGTTTTTTTATATTTTTTGTTTTTTTTTTGTTTTTGCCATTTTCATTTCTTATTTTCGTGTTAAATTTCTCATTAATTAAATATAGTTTTAAAAAGTTTTTTATTTTGTGGTTTGTTTTAATAATTAATATGCATAACGTTTCTTACAGTTGATTTGCTCAAATTAACACAATAATAATAATAATATTAATAATAATATGATGATAATAATAATAATGATAATCAAATAATAATAATAATAATAAAAATAATAGTATTCATAATCTATTGACAATATTGTTTAAACATTTTCTTTGCTTTCTACTTGTATCTTTTTTTGTCTATTTTTAAATTGTTGCAAGTTATCCGTCTCTTTGTTCTCATTCTCATTCGCCTTCTTCCTGTTTTCGCTTTTTTCTTTTTATTGTTCTTTCCATATGTCCACAATTTTCAGACGGTTCAAATTCAATTTTTTAGTTTCAGTTTCAGTTTCAGTTTCGGTTTCGGTTTAAATTGCTTTATGTTTGTTCTTTATGCTTTTCTCTCTGCGCTCTCCTGTGGTTAATAGTTTTTATAAAATATCACATTTTAAGCTTTTTTTTATGTTTTAAAAAGAAACAAATAATTTGTATACTAGTCAAAACAAAAAACACCAAAATAAAATCAAATATAATAAAATAATCAAATAAAAATAAAAATAAAAATAAAATGGGCATTCAATTTAAAAATGAATTATAATTATTTATAGCGACAAATGAGCACAAAACAAGAATCTTTAAGCGAAAGCAGCTGCCAAATTGTATCTGAAATCATTTCGATTGTATCTTGTGCGTATATTTCTGTGTGTCAGTTGTGTGTATATTGTGTGTTGTATGTTGCATGTTGTATGCTTGTTGCAGTTAATGTCTTTATTTTTTCTTCTTTCTTGTGCTAAATGTGTTTTTATGTTTTTATGTTTGTTTGTTATTTATATTTGATTTTTTGTTTTTGTTTTTGTTTGTTAAAAATCTCTGGTATTTCAATAATTACGCTTTGTGATTTTATATTATTTTTGGCTTTTGCCTTTTAGTATATCCAATATTTTTTTTTACATTTCGTTTACATTTTTCAATTTTGTCTTTAATTTTTGTTTTGTTGCCTTTTTGCTTTTTAGATTCTTTGATTTTTCGTATTTTAATTTATTTTGTTTGTTTTAGTGTTTTCTCTCTCTCTCTCTCTCTCTCTCTCTCTTTCTCTTTTGTGAATTATTTTATGTTTTTTTCCTTTCTTTTGGTTTTTTCATTTAGTTTTTTCTTTACGTTTATGTAGACATTTAAAATGCTGCAAAGTGCAGTTGAGAATTTAAAATTTGAATTTTTTGATATATGTTTTGTGAATGCGTGAATGTTTGTCTCTGTGTGTGTGTGTGTGAGTGTGTGTGTATGTGTGAGGGGTATATGTGCATGTGCCGCATGTGTACAACGCTCTCGATAGTCATGAATGCTGTTACGATTACTCATAGTCATTTTGCCCCACTCTCTTCACTCACTCGATGCTTAACAGTTTTTTTAATCGACTCTGTCTCTCTCGCTCTCCCTCTCACTATTATCGTTTATGCCTTTTGCTTTTTGTATTCATTTCCTTTCTAGCATTAAGTTAACTTTTCTGCTTTAGTTATCCCTATTCGAAATCAATGTACTCACAAACAAAATCGATTTTGTTGCCTACCGCTAATCGGACGATAATAAAAGTCAAAATCGAGAATCGATTTGAAATCGATATTCAGTTAGTCGCACTGCTGTACATGTAATTGCGAAAGTGAATGAGATTTGGGGGGCCGGTGGTTGATGGTTTGGTTTAGGAATTATTTTTATTATTATATTTATATTATTTATTTATTATTGTTTTACTATTATTATTATAATTATTATTATTATTATTATTATTATTTTTAATATTATTATTTTTATTATTATTATTATTATTATTATTTTTAATATTATTATTTTTATCATTATTATTATTGGGCTCGAAATGCACTTTACATTTACAATAATGACAACTTTACAATGCTCTATATGTATGAATGTATGTGTGTATGTATGGTATGTATATGTAATATATGTGCGTATATATCCATACATACATCAGTATATACAAGAGTATATATATATCGTATATGTAGATGTATGCATATGCATTTCATTAAGACACATTTTTCAATAAATAAGTGAACAATTGGCCAACTTTTGGACTGTGTACATACAATATCTCTGTGTCTCTACCATATACCATGTGTCTCAACCATATTGACTATGTAGTTAGACTTTTAATTCTAATTTGGTTTTATTCCGATATTTACTGCTCAGCTTGTCCAATAATCAATCATTTCAATAATTACTGCGTTTACCTTCTGATCATGATCATTCTGGTCATGATCAACTTACTGCTTACTGCTTGTTGGCTGTACTAAGTATGATACTTTTGTAGTACAATATGTCAATTAAATTGTTAACGTGTCCAAATCTTTATTGTATGTATGGTATGTATGTACATTTGTTTAACACTCAGAGCTTAAGATTTACTAAGTCATAATTATTATAAGTAATAATTATACATATACATATATATAATTTGTATATATATATATATATAATTGTAATAAAAAAAAAGTTGGGTTCGTATTTTGTTTTGTTTTTTTTTTATTTATTATTTTATTATATTTTTATTAAAATGTTGCCATCGGCATTTCCATCAATCATTTTTTTTTTTTGTTTTTCTTTATTATCTCTATATACAAGCATTGCTAGTTTATAAATACAAAAAAAAAAAAAAATTGTTTTTATTTATTATATGTTTTTATATGTAGTTTAGTATATATCTGTATGCATATGTGTAGACATATATGATAAGGTTTGCCATAATTTTTTTCCTTTTCCTTTTTCATTTTTATTTTTCGTTTTTTATTTCTCTTGTTTATTACATTAATTTCTTTTTTATTTTCATAAAGTCGCTTAGTTGAAATAACTTCTTGGCCAGGCTAGGCCAGTCCTAGATCTAGTCTAATATATATATATATATAAAAAAAAAAAATTAACAATTCGCAATTCTAATTCTAGACAGAGTTAAAAAAAAAACGAGAAGCATTTCACATTATATACCATAATTATATATGTATGTACTATATGTATGTATATTATTTATGTACATGAATAAATATGTATTTCGTAAACTATGCCACATATATATATTTATATATATATAAGTGTATGCATATATATACTTATATAATTAAGCTACAATAACATTCATAGCGTGCGTGCCAGATCTGCCAGATATCGATGGTTAATACATATATTTTGAATATATATATTTAACATGCTCTTCTGTGCGTGATGCTGTTGAATTTGTTTTGCATGTGGAAAATGCTTTTCCCATAAATGTTTAGAATTATATTTGTATTTGTATATGTATGTACGTATGTGTGTATGTGTGTGTGTGTGTGTGTGTGTTCTATTAGAATACATATAATGCATATATTGTATGTAATATAAGCGCGCACACATACACACACGTGTGCATACATCATATACTATGTAAATATAATCAACACTCAAATCAATTATCGTTTATCGTTTATCATCTATCATTAATCGTTTATCGTTCGACTATAATACCACAATTGATAATTAACATATAAAAATTTACTATGTAATTTTTATTTATGCATCTTTTATCTTTTTTTTTAAAATCTTTTTATCATGAATGATGCCTCATGCCCCATGCCTTAAGGAAAGAAGAAACAACGTAATTATTCCGGCGTAACATATGACATAACTTGACTTGTGCACATTTGCATCTATTGTGAATGCAATCGAATCCGCCATTTTGTTTCATTCCCATTCATTTCATTCCATTGCATTCCATTGGCTCTATATAGTATTGTAGTTTTGTAGTATAACATTTGATAGTTACTCAGTTGTAGGTACCTTGCGTTTCGTTCCAATGTCGCCCGATCGACGATCCCCAATCACAACATGTCCGCAAACGAGCCATAATGTTCATGGAAGATCGGACGGCAACATTCCTCGACGGCATCATATTTGTAATGGCGACTGTGGCCCGTGTGACCGTGGCGTTGTTTATGTTGCTTTTGTTGCTTGTGGCTGGAATTGTTTTTGCTTTTGCTTTTGCTTTTGCAAATGTTGTTGTTGTTACTGTTGTTACTGTTGCTATTGTTGTTGTTGTTGCTGTTGTTGTTATTGTTGTTGTTATTGTTGCATACATGCGATTGCTGTTGGTAACGCTGATGCGAATGTGGATGCTGATAATAATGGATGGCATGGCATGAGGCAGTCTTTGTATTATATTCCTGCAATAAAAAAGCAAAAATAAGATTAACAAATTACATAAATAAAAAATAAAAACGTTTTGTATAAAGAAAATTATTATAAATATTTAAATATGAATTAAATATTTCTTTTTGATAGCATACTTTTTAGGGCTAGCAGATATATTTTTAAATATCAATAAAATTTTAATAAATAATATATGTTCTAAATATTTATTTTATTTATTTTATGTGAATAATTTTTTAACAGAATTACGAGTTTTTTTTTTTTTTGTTGTTTTTATAATAATAATTTTGTTAAAGGAGTTGTGCATTTTATTCTGCGTTTGTTTGTCAAAATTGTCTAAGGTTGAATAACAACAATTTGTATTATCAAAGTTATTGTTGCAACAAATTGTCAAGTGTTGTTTATAACGTTGTAAATAACGTACTGTACTTGTATTCTAATGGCCCAAAGGTTGCACAATTCTGTTGCTGCCGCAACTGTTGTGGCCCTGAGGCCGCATACGGTATTATCAATAAATTGCATCTGACTGCCACAGCGCAGTTGGTACAGCTTCGCCGGGCCCTGTCAGCTGCCTCAGCTCTGGTCCCCAAGTCCAGTCCTTTTGGTGAAGCCCCCAAATAACATAGCAAAAATATATTTTCTCTCTCACATCTCAGCTATCTATCTCATTTTCCCTTTTTCTCTTGCTCTCTCTCTTTCTCTTAGTGCCTGGCGATCTCAATTTTCATGCAGCTGCCGCACCTTGGCACCTTGTTCTAATTTATTTATTGTTCTTGCATCCATGTACAATATAATTTTATTGGGTGTCTGGCCAGCCGATGCCAAGCCAAAGTGACAAGAGATGTGCTATGAGATACCCTGTACGAAAGCCTCCATACGTAAGTGTACCATATATATTATATAGGAAAGGTTTATGTGTAAGTGACAATATTAACTTGATTGTTAATTTAAATATACATTTCCATGACTCAATGTTACCCACTTTTTTTTTTGCTTTTTTTAATGGGTATTCATACTCATTGTCAGCCTTGGTAAACCTCACTTAACCACACTGCGAGCTTTAACAATTATGTTTGGGAAATTTGTGAAAAGTCAACAACAGTATTACAGTCTGCTGCCAATTTGATACACTTGCTCACTCACACATACACGCATACACGCACACACGCACACACATATACGCACATGCTCATACCCTAACTTGTTTGCAGTTGTTGTTGCTAAGGGGCAGCGTTTGACATTTGGCGCCAAAGTTATTAAGCGCACAGACGAGATACCAAAAGCGGCTTAAACAGCAGGCAAATGTATTACAAATGTGACCCAACAACAACAACAACAACAACAGCAACAGTAACAACAACATATGTGACAAAGGTGCATTCTGCTCAACCAATCACCACCCACCCCCTCCTTGGATGCCCCCAAACAAGAAGGCAACTGCTTTTTGTTTTAAGTTTATTGATGTCGACGTGCGTTTTTCATGCCTCAGCACACTGGCGCACAGACTGGACAGGATAATGGGTAGAGGTTGGCTGAAACTAAAGCAGGAGCAGAAGCTGGGGCAGGAGCTGGGGCAGGAGTTACAACAGAAGCTGAAACGGTAACAGCAACAGCAGCAGCAGGAGGAGGATTGGCAATTCGGATGGCAGACGCGTCTGCGACGTGACAAAACCCATTATAGATGCGACCGCAAAGATAACACTCAACCAGGGCCATCTACAGGTCGGGAGGGCACAGACAACAAAATAGTGTATTCGGGTTAGGGAAGCGACGCAAGGGAAGGCAGTGGGTGGTGTCCTTGTGTGGTGCCTGCAGCTGATGGATGTGTGTGAGCATATGAATGGCAATGAATGAAATGAGGCGCCAAAAGAACAAAAAAAATAAAATAAAAAAAATAAAAGGTAACAAACAAAAAGTAAAAGTAGAAAAGGTATAACTCGTTATACCCTGTAATAATGCAAATGCCAATAAATGGATAGATTTCACATATACATACCTACATACTCATATCTAATTCACAATGTATAATTAGAATTTTCATTAAGATTTACAATTTTTAATTGGCATTATCTCGTTTCTTAATTTCAATTTAATTTTCATATTACAATTATTTCTTTGTAATGCCAATTCCATATTTTGTTAAGTGAATAAAAGTATAGGGTATCGCATCGTCGGCTAATTGGCAACTGTATTGCGATTTCTGTTCGGCTGGGCTACGTAACGTTTGGGGGTTTCATAAATTTCATTTTGTAACCATCAAAAAGTTAAGTCAACGATAAATTGAATGGCTGCATGATTGACTGAATGAATGAATGAATGGATGAATCAATGAACGAATGAGACGCAACTCTGTTGCCGCAGTGGACACAGTTGTCAGCTGTGTGTGGCAGCATACCACTAAATGGGGCATGTTCTGGGGATTTTTTGGAGCATCAAAGTTGTCCTCTGCCGCTCCTGTCAATCGTTCTTCGGTCATTGTGCGGCTCAACGGTTGGCCAGACAATATATAAATTTATATATATATTGTATACATATATAGCCTGATAGACATATTTATAGCGTGTATGTATGTGTATGTACACCTACAATGCTTTACACCAACAACAATGTGAAAAGTCAAAAGCCATCACAAAGCGTCATTGAACCTTAAACCATATTTTGTCCATCAAGCGAAGGCAAAAGTTGTGGCTTATACGCATATATGTATGTATGTTACATACTTTTAATATATGTGTATGTAACTATGAATACTCATATACATATACATATAAACGATAGATTCATGCATTTATGTGGCATAAATTAATATAGAAGGATGCCAATAACTAGAAAATACCAATAACAATATTTCGATTTAATAAAAGTTCGTTTGCAATCGATCAGAATAAATATAAATGTATATATATTGTTAAATGTATATATTATATATTGGAATATGAATATATTTATATATATATATTTCAATTAATTTAATTAATACAAAGCTAATGGTTTTGCATTTAGCAAAAGAATTAAAAAATTGATTTCAAGATTTTGGGAAATGGGAGAAAGGAAACTTTATCTTGGACAATAATGGATGTATGTAAAATATATTATTTATGATACTTTATAAAATAACAATATAAAATTATTTTAGCATATTGTTTTTATTCAAGATTTATACAAACAATTATAATTAACTTAAATAATTTCTCCCTTCCTTTCCTTTTGTATCTCTCTCATTTTAGTCTCTTTCTCTCTCTCTCTCTCTCGCTCACTCTCTCTCTCTCTATTTTATTTTCACTCTCTCTTTTTGTCCGCTTGCAGCATGATGTCATAGTTTATATTAACGCTTATGACGTTTGCACTGTCTTTTAGCCAAATAAAAAACTGTTGCCTACATTTGTGGGCTGAGAAGGGCGGAAAATCATGTGTAAATATATGTGTATGTGTATGTGTATGTGTAGGGAAAATGAAACTTTCAGAGTTTAGACAACAATTTCATTGTAAGCGCACACACACACTGAGGCCATGCACTTAAAGTGTTTTCAAGACGACTAGTCGAAATTTCTGACAGGCCATAAATTGGCGCCAGGGATGGGCCAGCGTGTAAACCAATTGCGTTGCAGCTCCAGGGCCAGGCCAGCTCCTCCAGCCAAAACTCACTTCGAACAGCAACAATTTGAACAACAACAACAACAACAGACGCAACACCAACATACAACAACAATTCGAACTCTAACTCCGATCCTGAATCCGATTCCGATTCCGATTCCCAGCTCCAGCTGCAGCGCCAGGGACATGGCCAGCTCTTCGCGTTTTCTGTTTACTTGTCGACTGAATGCGATGGCAGCTTTTGGCCAAGCCCAGGCAAACATGGCATGTAAATACATACATACATACATACATACATACATACATACAGTATAGTATGTATACACAAACACATACAGATGGTCATATCTGTTGTTGCTGTTGCTATTTGTTGTTTGTTGTTTGTCTGCTGTTGCTGCCGTTGTTTATACGCCGCACCGAAACGAAACGAAACGAAATGAAACAAAACAAAACAAAACAAAAAATAAAACAAAACAAAATGAAACGCAACGCCATGAAACTCTACGAAAGGCATGTCAAACAAAAGCCGTTGCACAAATAGAGATGTGAAATGGCAACAACAACAACAACAACAACAAACACAGAAACAACATTAAGTAGAAGAAGAACATGAAAAATATTAAACAATCCAGTAACTCACTTTATACCCCTTAATTGTTGACCTCAGGCAAAATGGGGCATATGCAATTATAGGAAATGATAAAAAAAACAACAACAAAACTGAAGCTAAGAATATTCTAACAAAAGAATTGGCCAAAAAAACCCCCAAAAATTATTAAAAATTTACAATTAATGGGTATCTCTTAGTGCTGCTTGCTGCTTTTTTTGTTGTTTTTGTTGCTGGAATTTTCCATACACAATTAATGAAGCGGGCGTCTCGTTGCGTTGACAAACTAAAAGTTAACAGCACAAAAAAAAATACAAAAAAAAATGAAGAGAAAAAAAAATTTAAAAAAATGAAAACAAAATAAATAAATAACAAAAAAAATAAAAATAAACATTAATAAAAATTGTGACGCGTTGTTTTATTAGCCATACAAGAAGAACAACAAAATGGATGTCAATGTGCGGCCGCACCGGAAACGGAAACTGATTGCGCGGTTAACATTGGGCCAGAGTGAGAGCGAGATACAGAAAAGAGAAACAGAGAGAGTGAGAGAGAGAGGGAGAGTGTACAAGAAGCAACCTCAACCAACTGTTTCGTACTGCGTTTGTCAGGTTGCATTCTCTACAAATCTCATCTCATTAAAAACGTCGCGCGTTTTGTTGTTTTTTTTTATTGTTGTTGTTTTTTTATTGTTGTTGTTGTTGTTGTTATTTGAACGCGTTTCGCACGCGGCTTTGCAATCAAGCGGTGCCGCGTTTGACATTTTTCCCATCAATCGTTGATTAAGCAAAGTTGGCTGCGGCATCTGCGGCTGTAACGGTAAATGCCCGCGCTTGGCACAGCAATACGATGCGAATACGAATACGATAGAAAGGACACAGATACGATACGATAGGATACGATACGATACCATAGGATACGACACGATAGGATACGGCCTAAATGTCTCGTCAATCGTTTTGTTTGTTTGCCAAAAAATTGACTTTGAGATGCTTTTCCATCGGCTGATTGATGTGCCAGATAGCGACAACTCTAGTGAATCAGCCAGGATATGGTATATGGTATATGGTATATGGTATATGGTATTGGTATTGGTATTAGTGTTGGGTATACGAATTGTTTGGTGTATTTTTTGCTGTTTTACTTATTGTTTTCGTTTTCTTTTTGTTGTTGTTGCTGTCATTTGCATTTAACTGTTGGCATTCTTTAGCTTTGCTTTTTTTTTTATTTTTGCTAACGGAAATAAGCATATGCACACTCACACTCACACACACACACGTGTAAAAAGAGGTATATACACATAGTATGTATGTATGCATTGTATGTGTAAAAGTTAGTCTCAAACTCACAAACCCGATTCGATTGAAGCTGGCCAACAACAATCGGGAACACATCCCATTTCACATGTGGCATGGATGATACGAAGAGTATGACCATTAATTGATGTGTCTGCATTGCTCGCTTTTTCCTTTTCCCCTTGTTTCCCTTTTCGTTCGTCCTTCGAATCGGTTTAGTTGTTTTGCTTTCGAAACTATGTGCATGAATTTCCCTTTAATATTGCAACTGTTTATGGTAAAAATTTCATATTGAATTTTGCTGGGGAAATTAATTTAAAAAATGAAATAATAAATCAAAAATATCTTAAGATTATATATGTGTATATATGATATATATATTTATGTGTGTGTGTTTGTTATCCTCATATAATTTATTTTTCTTGATTTTTGTTGTTTTTATGGTTTTTGGATTTATTCGAGAGTATTTTGGCAAAAGCCTGCGCATAATTACAGTGCGCTATCAAAATATTCAACCGATCAAACACACGCACACACAGATAAGCAGACCGATATGCGATATATGTATGTATTATATACTATATACATATTGTACATACACACACCCACCCATCCTGAAGTCTCGACTTTACTGCCGATAATTTAATGGTCTGCCATTTAATCTGCATTGAATTTATTATCTCGGAAAAAATTAATCTTGATATGTGGCCCGCTTATGGCGCTGCTTGCTGACAAAAATAGCTAAAAAGCAGCGCTAAGCACGCGTCGATTACGCACCACCCCCCAACCCCACCCTATCCATCTCTCTCTCTGTCTATCTCTCTCTCTTTTTAGTTAGTACACCCATATGACTGTATCTGGTGCGGTGTTGAGCATCGTAGTGTCTCATAAAAATTTGCAATTGCTGGCAACGCATCTGTTCTCAAAGTGTCTCTAAATCTTTAAAGAATTATTTACTATACAATTTTTCTTGTGCCCGCAGACGACGCAGTTTCAAAAACCACAACAACAACAACAACAACAACAACAACAACAAGAACAGAAGCAACAGCAAATGGTGGGTGATATGCAGACAACCCCCAGGAACAGGAACAGGGCTAAGGACGGGCACAGTTCCAGTCCAAGGCTGACAACGTCACGCCAACAGCAGCAACAACAGCAGCAGCAACAACAGCAACAGCAGCAACAACAGCAACAGCAACAGCAGCAACCACCAAGTATTGAGCCACCGTTGAGCCACCCTCGTGTTATGTTACTCTACGCTTGCCATTGTCCGCTTTCACTTTACCTACTCCTTCCGCCCCTAACCGTCTGAGGCGAGTTCTGTCTCATTCCGTCTTCTTGGTTCTTGGCGCCCTGCCAACGCACAGTGGAGCAAAATGCTGTGGTATCGAAATTAAGTTTCAAACAAAAGTAGAATATTTATAAAATTAAAAAACGAAAAAAAAAAGAAACTAATTCAATTCCTAATACTATTTACAATTTTCTCAAGTTTTTGTTTCATTTGACTGCTTTTTCGCTAATATTTAGGCCACTGTGCGACTATGCATTGCAGGACCTTGTCTAGAAATTTATTATGTTATGTCTCCGGCTTCGTTTCGGGCGCCATCAGTGGGTTAAGGTTTTTCTTACTTTACTTTTTTTCATCTATTTTTCTTGCTCTTCTTCTTTTGCTTGCACGTATGTGTGTGTGTGTGTGTGTGTGAAGGGCATAGCCAAAAAAAACCCCAGGCCAATACATGGAAATTGCAGTTCTCAGCTCTAACGCCAGCTCAGGTCCCAGTCCTAGCCCCAGCCCAACCCCAACCCCCAACCCAAACCCCAATCCAAATCCAAATCTCAATGCCAAAGCAAACTCCATTGGAAGCTTCATGGATCCTGAGCTTGCTTTAGCTATAGCAATTTCTATGTCACTCGCTGTCGCTGTCGCTGTCGTTCTGGCCATCATTCAATTTTAATCAGCATGGCTAAATCTTGCCGACCAGACAGAACTTCAGGGAGAGTTTCTAGCCAGCTTCTCTCCATCTAGCTGCAACTTTAGTTTCAATTTCTGTCCGATTCCTTTCGGATCTTTCGACCTGTTTATCAAGAATGGCAACTTGTGCGTCGAATTTGGCAAGCAAAAATGTAACAAAAAAAAAATACAATCAATAAATAAATAAAATAAAATAAAAATAAACTAAACTAAATAAATAAATACTAGTGTATGGCCCAAAAAAAAAAAAAAAGTATAGAAAAACATGCAAAGAATTTTCTGAAATGCGACAACAACAATTGACAAATTTTTACTGTGATTCGTTTGCAATTGAAATGCATTTCATACCCTTACCAAGGGGATAGTATAAATATTTGATGAAATATGTCACGTAAAAAAAGGGAAGAGTATCCACGCATTAGAAATATTTGTTATAAATTATCTTGGTGAGCAAAAGAAGCAGAAGTTCGTCGTTTAAAGGACTATTTCCATGATTTTACTATTTAAACAAACTTTAATTAATTTTTTTTTTTGTAACAAAGACTTAGTTTAAGATTAAATGCACACACATACATATACAAATATTTGTCACTAGAGTATAATATTTTCGATAGGTCAAAGTTAAACTTTGCTTTCCAGTTTTAATTTTTTTAATTTTTTTTTTTTTTTGCTCGTTTGTTCATTTCTTTTATTATGGCTAAGTGAATGTTTATGCCCGATTTGCTTGCGCATGTGAACCCTTAATACTACCATGTCCACTGTCCACTGTCGGTTGTCCACTGTCCACTGTCGGTTGTCCGTTGTCGATTGTCCTGCCAAGGATCAAATCCCGGACGTTGCCATTTCTGCAACTGAGAAAGAAAGTTTCTGCTCCACAAGTCCATTCACATTTCAAATACATTTTCATATTCGCAAACAAACAGACGTTTGGCATTTGATGTAATTCTGATTTGATTCGAGTTGGCTTTTATTCTTTTTGGCTGGCATTTCTTTGCTACTTGATACCCTTGCCGAGGATGACACCAGTTTGTCGTTAGGTATGTTACACAAACACAAAACTATCCAAAAGATGATTAAACTGAAGCCAAATCCAAAAACAATAACAACAAATTTAAGCAGAGTTTCCAAAAAAATTCATGAGACAATAAAAATAAAAAACAAATTAAATAATAATAAAATAAGTATTACGTATTAATATTTAAATTATACTGTTAAAGTAGATTTTATTTATAAATTTTATAATATTTTAATTTTTATTATTAATTGCGAAAAACTCAATTTTATTATTATCTATTATCTTTATGTAAATAATTTTAAATAAATAATTGAATTAATAATAAGCTATTAAATATTATTATCGAGCGTAGGGTATAAGATAGACGAATTTTTTTTGCTGATTTTTGACTCCTGCATTGGCTCTCTCTCCCCCTCTCTGTCTCTCTCTCTTTCTCACTCTCTTTCTCTCCATGTTTCGTTATATAACACAGACCCTTCAGTTGTTGCTTTGCTTTATTAGTTGGTCGCAATTTAAAAATGTTTCGTTGTTGCTTGTTACAAGCGATTTAGCAGCATTTAAACCATGCCGCGGGTTGTTAGTTAAGTCACAGAGAGAGAGAGAGAGAGAGAAAGAGAGAGAGAGAGAGAGAGAGAGAGCGTAAGATGCTTATACGTTTCGCTATTATCAAATGGACTTTACACAAATCACTCGAGTTTTGGCTGGACAAAACTGTTGGATTGAAGAGATTGCGAACAGGATTCACATGTCTGCGTTTGAGTCTGGCAAAAGCATTCGAAATTCGCCAAATGAATGCATTTGAATATGGGATCATTGTGAATTTAGCATAGTTTGGCTAAAACATTGAATGAACAGAAAAGGACAAAGCATGAATCAATTGAACCAACTTGATGTGAGTGCAGCAAATTGTACTACTTGTACGAGTAAGTGAATATTCAAGTGAATAAATCAAATATTTTCAATTCAATTCAATTCGGCTGCTGCTAGCTTTGTTGAATGAAATCTATTCAAACTTGAGCAAAACTATTGCCCATTATGGTGAATGTACAATACAATCACATACTTACAGACATACACACATACACATGTACGTACAATATGCGGTTTATTCACCCATTCCCATTGGCACACTCACACTGTGTGCTGAATGAATGCATTCATCCATTTCGACTATTCCTGGCTGATGTCGCCCTTTTTCGCATGCTACTTAACACTCGAGGCAAATTAGTTGCGCCTCGACACAATTTCAACCATAAATCAACATCAACAGCAGCAACAACAACAACAACTACAACAACAACATTTTGCAACAGATTTTTATTTATTTATTTTATTTTTTTTTTTTTTTTTTATCGTTGTGCCCAAAAACGTGCGACCTGCGAATGCATTCACAATAATTTCTTAGCCTCTCGCTTTGATATTCGTTTATTCGTTCTTATGAATTGGGGTCCTGCGGCAAGTGTCGATTTCAGTATTCAGTGTTCACCCTTAAAGTTTAGCAACTTACTATACCCACCGCACATCCCCTCTCTCTATGACGCCCACGTGCAACACCCCCCTCCCCCGCGTAATCGGCCAAATGTGATGGTGGCAAGGCTTGCCAAGGCGACCCTGTCGAATGCACAAAAGCGCACGCACAATTGTGCAAATTGACAGATTTATAACAAAATGCAATGAATAACACAGCATTATTCACATTATTCACAAGGGACTGAGGAAATTTTGTGTATGGAATAACACGCAAGGCAAATCAATGGAGCAGAAAAGCGATTGCATCTTAGGCCGATATATATATAGTGTATATATACGAGTATATAGTATATACATGCTTAAAATTATATTGAGATTTCGATTTCAACAGCGCGCCTTAATGGTCAAACACACACACACACACACGCAGAGTATAACTACATACATAAGTATGTATATGTATGTGCATTCGTAATCCCTAAGAAATGGGGGTATATGCTGAGCCCTCGAGCTGTCCAAACGGTTCCCACATAACCCACAGATAAAGCTGATGATGATGATGATGATGATAATGATGGTGATGATGATGATGATGATGATGAGAACGATGATGCTTCACGGATCTGAGTCCGAATCCGGCATTACCCCAGTTTCGATTGCAATTGAAAATACATACTACAAACAAAACAAAAACAAAAACAAAAAGAAAAAAAAACAAAGCGAGAGAGCAAAAAAAAAGAATAAATAAATGAAACAAATCTATGAAGTTCAATCAGTTTTAATTGATTCATTTCAGGGTCGGGGCTGCCCGCTGCCCATTGCCCATTGCCCGCTGCCCTTTGTCTGTAGATAATGACGATGTTGCTCTGGTGCCTGTTAATAAATTTATTATCTTGGGAATCTGCGAGTGGCTTTCTACTGATAAGTCGACGCTGGCAGAGGCAGCGGCAGCGGCAGAGGCAGAGGCAGCGGCAGCGGAAGTTCCTCGTTGATTTGAAATGGAGCCCTGGGTCTGGGCCAGGCCGCAGATTTATTATGATTAAAGTTGAAAAGTTGAAATTGATGCTGCAACATTTAGGCACCAACTAGGGGCAAGACAACAGCAAACGGTGCTGCCGAGTTGGTTTAGCGATAATAATAACGATAACTATAATGATAACGATAACAATAGCGATAGCAATGGCAATGATGATAAAATTCAAAAACACGTTTAAATAAGATCATGAAAAGTAATAAAATTGAAAAACATAATGTAAAATTAGGAATTTGAAAAATCACTTAAAACAAAAAGGAAGAAAAAACATAGAATAGTAAAACGAAAGGATAATTCAATAACAAAAAGGAAGAAAAAACATAGAATAGTAAAACGAAAGGATAATACAATACCGAATATACAAATCGATTGGTAAATTGAGGTTAAAATTTTGAAAAGTGAATATGCTCAATTGATAATTTTGAAGATGTTCATCAAATATCGAAAGTATAAACTATATTTCTATAGTATAATTTAATGAATTTTGATATGTGTATGTATGTTTGTATTGGAATTTTTAATAAAAGGCAAATCGAAGAGCTGCTTCATTAACATATATCGTATTTGTCAAATTATCTTTTTGAGATAATGAAACGGGGTTCACAGGGGGAAACATTTTATTTATTTATTTAATTCTCTCTATTTTATTTATTTAATTCTTTCTATTGTATTTAAATATATATTATTTAATATTTATATATATTTTGTATATTTTGGAAATGTTGGAATTGCACTTACCATAACAATGCTCCACTTTTTGTATATGTGTCGTAGGGCCTGTTTGTAGCATCACGGTTTCATTGTCCAGAAATTCTTTTTGGGTTTCGCTCCGGTTGCCATTGAAATGGATGTGCCCGTCATGGAGCCGGTTGCCGATGCTATGGAGCGTCCAGAGGCGCGTTGCTGATCCTCTGAACAGCGGCGCGGATAGTTAAACGGTGACATTGAGCCGTTGCCCGCCATCTCAGAAATGCCCATACCCATGCCGACACCCATTCCCATGCCCATATCCATGCCCAGGCCCATGCCCATGCCCATGCCGGCGATGCCCTGATCCTCGCCACAACTGACCATGCTGCTCTTGGACGTGGATGTGCCCGACGCTGTCGAGGATCGGCAACTACGCACATTGTGCGGCAAGGTGGTTGTGTGTGTGTGTATGTGATTGTGGTTGTGGCTGTGGTTGTTGTTGTTATTGCTATTGCTGCTGCTATTGTTGTTGTTGTTGTTGTTGTTGCTGCTATGGCTGGGCACCACACCTGGATTTTGGATGGACTGACTATGACTGTGACTGTGGCTAGTGGGCGTGGCCGTTTTATAGTAGCGCAGACTCTCATTATAGCTGGCGCCGCTGCTGCTGCCGCTGCCACTGAAACCGCTATCGAGGTCACCCTCATCAAACTCCGGATTGATGCAGCTGCTGTGCGCATGATCCTTCAGCTCCATGCTGTTCAATGTGCTCGACAGATTCTCCAGGCTCGCATGCGAGGCTGAGCTCGAATTCGATGCGGCACTGGCTGCGGCCCCACCCAACAAGCCACCGCGTCGTGGCCGCTGGCCCGTGTTCAGGATGCTCTTCGATTGCGCGGATGTGCTGCCAACTGCAGCGCTGCTGCTGCCACTGCCGCTGCCACTGCCACTGCCACTGCCGCTGCCACTACCGCTGCCACTACCGCTGCCACTGCCGCTGCTGTTGGTGGTGTTGGTTGGCGGCTCGTGTTGAATATCGCTGGGACTAACACTGGCTGGTCCACCATGGCTGGGGCTAATATCTGGCGGAGTCGGTGGCATTATCAATGCTTCCAGGGATAGATTCAATTCGTCGAGCACACGAAAATGATTATGCTGGACGCGACGCAGCTCCTCCTTCACGTTGCCAGCACTGGATGTGGCAATCCGATTGTCGGATAGCACCTTGCGTATCTTTTGATCGCTAACCTCCTCATACAGATTCTCGGTGGTGCCATATCGTGTCGTATACGTATGTCTGTCCCGCTCCTCGGCGCTGGGCGATGACGATGTCGATTGTCCACTGTGCGATGACGATTTGGAGCGAAAACTTTTGGCCAGCAGGGCGCGTATCGAATTCCTGGGCGGACTCTTCGATTGGCCATGACCGGGTCCATGATGTCCATTGCCCTGACCCTGGGCGGGCACATTCGTATGGCATTTGGCCGCGCCGGGCTCATAATATGCATAGGAGTAGACATGATTGAATGGTGCTGCCGCAGCCGCTGCAGTACCTCCGGCTCCCATACCGCTGCCAGCGCCATTGAATGCCACATGCAGCGAGGGTGTAGAGGACATGCCAGCCGCTGAATTGGCGCCATGCGAGGGCGTGACACTGCTGCTACTGGGCGTCATAACGCCCGCAGCGAATCCATAGTCCAGCGATGATGTCGATGACGAAGACTGCGTGTTCGTGGTTGTTGGCTCAAAGCGCTCCATTGTGGCAGCAATATTCTTGCGGGACCATTTCACCTGAAAGCGGCAAATTACAAATATTCAATACAATGTCAAAGACAAAAGCAAACAACACACACACACTCACACACACACGCACACACACACTTACGCACAACAACAAATAAATTAACAGAACGGAAAATGGAAAATTAATCAATTTTAATTCTTTCTCATGTCATTGAAAGTCGAAAACATTTCTTATCAATTTATTTATATTTAATAATTGTTGTTAATTTTTAAGTTGCTTTTTTTTTATTTGCTTTTTAGCTTTTTCTCACCTGTTGCTCCACATCCAATTTGTGATTGCTGCGGCGACTGTGACCACGTCGTCGTCGCTCCGTGAATGCCTCGCCGTGTCCATGTAGCAGCAGCAGCTCCCCATTTTGCTGTGAGGATGAGGATGATGATGAGGGTGGCGCTGGCATGCAGAACTCAATGCTGTCCATATCATCCGGAAAGATTAGATCTCCGCGATGGCCATGATGATGTCCCAGCGTGGCAGCCCCGTGGCCCATACTACCCATTCCCAGGCCATAGCCGTGTCCGTGTCCATGTCCATGTCCATGACCATGTCCATGCCCCATACCATGTCCATGCCCATGCCCATGCCCATGGCCGTGTCCGCTCATTGTCAGCTGATTTCGCTGCAGATGTCGCATGGAGCCATGTCCGGGTGCACTATGTACCGCCACCGCTGTGGTCTGTCCCGCCAGCTGTTGTTGTTGTTGCTGCTGTTGCTGCTGCTGCTGCAGATGTTGTTGCTGCAGATGCTGTTGCTGTTGCTGCTGCTGTTGTTGATGTTGATGTTGGTGGTGTTGCTGTTGCACAATTGGAGGCGGATAATCGGCCGGCGGTGGTGGCGCAAAGCTGGCAAACTGCGGCGAGGCACAACGATTCTGAAACTTGGTTGTGGCGGCAGCAGCAGCGGCTGCGGCGGAGGCGGCTGAGCTGCTGGCACTTGCCGGATACATGTTGCTGCTGCTGTCAACCAAACTGGCGCTGACTTTAGCCGTGCCTGGACGCAGGACGTTATTCCTTATGTATATCGCTCGCTCGTAATGATGACGCTGACTATATTTAAGCGCTGCCAAAGCGCATCATCTGCAGGGCGAAAAAATAAAAGAGAAAACAAAACACACATGAAAAAAATGAATAACAAGAGCAACAATAACAACAACAACAAGAAAAAAGTGGAAAACAGGGCAAGAGGAAAGGGGAAGAGGGGAGAGGACGGAAAAGCAAACAAAGCCATTAATCAGTGTTGGAATTGGAAGCGTTACGAATGCCCCATGCGGGCGGATGAGCCAACGATCCAGCAGAAGCAGCAGCAACAGCAGCAGCAGCTCTGAAGAACTAGAAAGAGGGAACGACACATGACTGACATGCCATGCCCAAATCCCACAAATAAAAGCTGGAATTATGAGCTTTACTCGGGCATGGACCGGCGGCGGGCAGCGTTAACTCCAATCCCAATTTATTTATGCGACCGCCAAACAAAACATTGTTGCTACAACAACAACAACAACAACAACAATAACAATAACTATACGCATGTAAAACATTTAGCACTGGCATGCCAACTCTCAGTTCCCAGTTTCCACTTCCCACTACCCAGTTTCCATTTCTTAGTTAGTGCCTCTCAGTTCCCAGTTCCCAGCTCCCAATTCTCTGGGCAGAGCTCCCTGCTCTCAGCTCTCAGTTTCATATCTGGCCACTCGACGACGAATGCCATAAAACAGCATTAAAGCTATTAACAGTCAACGAGGCAAAGGCAAACTTTTTGTATACCCTGTAAACTGCGTTTTGCAAGCGGGTATTTGCAATCAATGTTAAAATAAATACTAACATAACTTTTTTTAAATATTTATACTCTAATATAGTTTTTGAATAATTTAAAAAATTAATTAATGAAAAAACAAAACATTTTGTCTAAAAATTAAGTAAAAACTTAAAAGTTGAGTATACAAAAAATTACAAAGGTACCATATACACATACACTTATACAATATATAATATTTATATTTTCTTTTATTTGTTTTTTTTTTCACCTAAGTTATTACAGGGTATCTATCATTGATGTATATTTATTACTTTTGGGTTCGACTGGTGCGTGTGTGACTGATAGCAGAGTTGAAACTGAGATCTGTTCCGTATCTTCCGACATGATACCGCCCCCCTGCCTCCTCCCCCCACCCACTCCCCATTACTTTGGCTCTTCGTCGTGGCACGTCAACTCCTCCAACTGGGCTAATCTGCTGGCCACCCACTTTTATGAGCGTGACCATAAATCAATCAGAATACAAGGCGCAGATCCCCTTTATGAGCCACTGCCGAGTGCGTGTGTTAATTGGGGGGGGGGAGGAGGAGGGGGAGGC
>JBAMCR010000243.1:0-37168 GCA_037075045.1 Mulgravea parasiatica | reverse complement strand
AGAGAGAGAGAGAGAGAGAGAGAGAGAGAGAGAGAGAGAGAGAGAGAGAGGGAGGGAGAGAGAGGGAGAGAGAGAGAGAGAAACATTATGGAATAAAAAGAGAGAATATGCCAAATGTTTATATTTTCCCATAGCCCAATTCGCTCTTATAAAATAAGATATTTAAAAAAAGAATTCATTAAAGAATCAATTACCGACTGACAACATTTTAAATATTATAACTTTTAAATTTATTATTACAAATTTCAAGGCAACAAAAATGTGTTGTTTACTAATTTTTATTTTGTGTTTTATTTTGATTATTAAATTTTTTTTTTTTGTACTTTGTTGGTGATGTTAAGTTTTTTTTTGTATTTATTTATTTATATTATATATTTATTAGTTAGATTTTATATATTGTGTAACAAATTAAATAGACTTCATTCAATACACAAATTTACAAATATCTTCGTCTATCCAAATCTTCTATCGAAGATTCACTGTGTACGTATACTTAAAAAGAAATCCACATACATACCATAATATAGTTCATACTCATAGTGGATCAAAGAAACTGCTGGAGAACCTTGACATTTGTTTTATTTGGGATTATTTGAATAGCAATCAGTGCTATAGACACAGCTGTAGATCGGACGAATCCACGATATTTGCTAATGTAGTTGCCAAGGCTGAGTGTGTGTGTGTGTGTGTGTGTGTGTGTGTGTATTCAAATTGCCATCTAATGTCAATCAGACAGACAGACAGACTGACAAATAAACAAATAAAAAAACAAACAAACAAACAAAAGAACAAATGAACTAACAAAAGAAGCAAACTCCAAGGGAGGGCGAAGTATTATAAATCTTATGGCCATTAATGAGACTCGTAAAGTCAACCATATCCATTCTTGATACTACTTGGCGTATATATACACTTTAATCAGATATACGATATACTAAATACTCTTAAATAAAAATGAAATTAACATTTTTAGCGACATGTTGGGTAACAATTGCAATTCTAATTTTTTATTGGCTGGAATGATGAACAAATAAATAAGTAAACACGTTATCTAAGATAAGCACACCGAACTCTATATACCCTTTTTATTTGTTCTTATTGTATATGTTTTTTGTTTAATTTAAGAATTATTTTAACATTATTTTATTTTAGCATATTACAATTCTTGTTTTTAAATAAATTAATTAATTAATTATACTTAGCTTTTAAAAATAATATGATTAGTTTAGTTTATTTTTATTCACTATTTTACACGAGTCTTTAATTATAATTTTTTTGTTTTTGGTAATCATGAATTTTTTTTAATATATTAAAATGTTCATACCCATTGCAATAGTATATGCAAACAAATTTTTTTTATAATTATAAAAGTATTAATGAAAACGCCATGAATTTTATGAGTGGGGATCTGTAAGGCAGCTTGCATTTTATTAGGGTCTCATTAAGTTTAACAATTATATAACTATTTTATCCATTTTTGTTGTTGTCTGTTTTTTACTATTATTTAATTGCAATTTTAAATTTCCTAATTAAAATGTAAGTCTTAAACTTATATTTATAGTAATTTTAATGGCTGAATACCTGAATGTTAATATCAGCTAACAAATTTAAATTTTCTTTGAAAATTGAAAATGTCAACGGAAAATTGTTAAAACCATTTGTTAATTCAATTAAGATTTATTTATTTCATTTTCAAAGAAACCAATTATGATATTAAAATATTTACGTATATATTTGTTTGTTTATCATTTTTTTTTTTTTTTTTTTTAATATATGTATTTTAGTAATTCATATTAATTTTTGCTGAATATTCTGAGGAATCCGCCTTCTGGCATTTGTCATACGATGCAATTTTTAATTCGTAATCCTCCCAAAATGTTGCAAATTAGGTAGCACTTATGAGTTATTATGTTAGTTAAACAACTTTGCATCGCGTTCCGAAAATGGTTTTCCCAAGTAATGAGTGTATATGCGTTAAGCAGAGATTGCTCGACCAGAAAGATACTCTATTTTCTGGCTATTCTTACTACAATATTTTATTGGTGTTTATGTTAGGATAGGTATGATAGGTTATGTTAATTTAATAGTTAATAATCTTATTATTATTTATATTTTTGTTGTTGTACCATTCTATTGTGTTATTGATAATATTTGAAAACAAGAATTGTCTTTTATTCATACTTTTATGTCATCGTTACTTGAAGCCAATATAATGGATAAGTTAGGGTAACTGCGGAGTCGGGTTTAATAAGAATGCAAGATGATAACCTCTTACAGTCCTCTCCTATCTCTCTCTCTCTCTCTTTCTTTCTTTGATTCTCTGTCACAGTTGCTGTTTGAGGATTTCTCGGTTTGTGTTTGCCTAAAAAATTGGCGCTACCTACGCGCATTTGTTTTTAGCGTCTTTGTCTTTTGAGTGTTTAAAACATTTTCTGTATATTTTGTAAATTTTTCACGTCTTGTATTTAGCTTTATATATTTTTACTTCTGTTGTTTTTGTTGGTGTTTTTGTTTTTTTTTTTCTTTTTGCCATGATTCATGAATGGGTCGTCCGCCAATTTAAACCAACTGCGGAGCAACTGGCGACAGTCGCTTAATCAATAATCATCAATCGTCTTACACACAGTAAATAAACCAAGCCAAAAAAATACTTGTCTCTGGGATTGGTGGTTGGGGGGAATTAGTTAAAGTGTGAAGGGGAGATGGGGGATGGGGGGTCAACATAATGGATGGCCATAAGCTGCAATTATTGATGGGCATTTGGTACGCACAGCCTCGCTTGGCTTCAATTGCAAACAAATGCTGCTGTTAGTTGAACACAAATATTGAACATACACACTCACTCGCACATATACATCTGTATATGTATGTATGTATGTATATATGGATATTAAATAAACAGATTCAATGCACACACAGCGTATATATAGTATATATGTGTACATACATGTATTTATTTGAGTATTATTAATATTTTAATGTTTAGTCAGTGCTTTAATAGTTTTCCATTTTATTTCTTCTCTTTGCAGCTAGCAGCTGGTTCAATTTGTATGGTAAGTGAAATATCCTTTAAAATATGGTCAAAAACAAAAATGTTATAAAATCTTGGTTAGGTATACATTTTGATATATTTGGATTCAAATGGAAAGTTCCTATTGGTAAAGATTGGATGGTGGCTTACGTACAATTGAAATTGAACAAAGAATTTTCCAAAACCTAATTTTATTTCATTTGACTTTTTAATTTTTATTCAATTTTAATTTATTTCAAGTTGGAATTAAATGGCTTTTTCCTTAAATCTTTATATAAATGTATTTAAAATGAAAAAACGAAAATATTTTTAAAGTTAATATCAAACATGATCGTTTTCTTTAAATTTTTAAAATTGTATTGATATTAAACTTATGTTTTTCATATAATTGTGTTTAGTAAGTGTATAAAATAATAATAAATAATTCACTTCAAAATTGTTTCAAATCAAACAAAACTTAAATTAAATTTTTGTTCAATCAAATTTTTTTCAATCAATTAAAAATATACAAAATGTAATTGAAGACATCAAAAAATCAATGTTTTAATTCAATTTGCTTTTCAATTCAATTCAATTCAATTTGTGCCCTCTGTCCGATTGACTATCTGTATGTGTTTTGTGTGTGTGTGTGTGTGTGTACGTGGTTGTGTGTCTGCATGTGTGTTTACATTACACAGGCCATTGGCCGTTTTACCCGTTAGCCCATTTTGGCCATTCAATGTAAACAAGCTGGCAAATGGCTTTTTTTCGGCTAAATTTAGTGACGATAAACGCAGCTTCCTGACCGCAAAATGGCAAAAATACAAAATAGAGGAAAAATCAAACCAAAATATAAAAAAAGGACCAAACAAAAATTAAATGGGAAGAAGAACGAGAGTAAAAAAGAATAAAAAATCAATCAAAGACTAATATTTAGTTGCACGCAATCAATTTGCAGCTGGCAACGCGGACTTTTGTGCCACATTTGCGTCACAAGGTGTGGCAAGCGGCACAAGACACAAAATCTACCCAAAAGCCACACAAACAAATGATGTTCGGGGACAAGGGGGCGCTTCAGACAAGCTGGCGCCTCAAAAAATGTTGTCCTTGGCAGCTGTGATGCTCCTGCTCCTGCGTTAGCTCCAGCTGCCACTTTGCTTGCGTCTTCGTTTGTGCGTGTGCCGCATGCCGCTTGCCGCATGTTCCCAAATGGCGTCAAATCAATCAACAAAAAAAAAAAAAAAAAAAAAAAAAAAATGGGAAACAAAAAGCGAAAAACCACAGTTTGTTGAACTTATTAAATATCCTGTAAATTAATGAATTTCATTTTATTTTTATTTTATAATGTTTATTGAATGATTTCTACTGGAAAATTGATTAGTAAAATATGTTTCAAATCATTGTTATGAAATACTTGACATAAAGTAATGTGCCTATATTTGTATATTTTATTTTTTAAATTAAAAGCAATATCTTTCAGAATAATCATTTTAATATAATATCTTGTAATAAGATATGGTTTTGTACGATTTTGAACAAACTAAAATATTTTCAATAATTTTTGTTATATTTTTTATATTTTTGTCGGCAAACTTCCGTTACACGCACAACTCCATGATACCCTTTTTCTAAAAGGTATTTTTAATGGGTATAGGATGTTAAAAACGCGCTTAAAGACCAAAATCTGCTGCAAGTTACGCGCAATTTAACCTGTCTGCCAGCTTTGGCCTTCGCTTTCGCTAGCTCTCTTTGTCTTACACACACAATTATCATAATTGCGCCCACCCACACGTATGTATACATACATATATATATATATATATATATATATATATATATATGGGCGGGGGAAGGCGGCATTTTGGCATGAAAGCCAAGCTAAAATGATAATGCCGGCGCCAGCATTTCCGCTTTTATTAACGATTCGCCGCCTGCTCAGCTCAGTTCTCCCTTGGTCGTCGCCTTCTCTCTCTTTCTCTCTCTCTCTTTTTCTCTTTTTCTTTCTCTCGCTTTCTACTTTTCTCTTTCTTTCACTGCTTTGTCATCTTTAACGCCATCTCGGAACTTGAACGCACCCAGTAAAATAGGTCGAGGCTTTATGCGCGCGCGTGTTTGTGTGTATGTGTGTGTGGGCGCCATATGTATCTATGTATTTTTGCTGTGTATCTATGTGAGTATCTGTGTGTCTATGCAATCTGCATGTGTATGTGTTTGTGTACGTACAATGTCCACTGTCCATGTTGTGGCTGCCTGACACGCACAATTAAGTGCCTCAGCTAGCTGCCAGGCTCAAGGATAACGATAAACGATAAATGCGTCAGGCGAAAGTTTTCTTTGCTTTTGCCATTTTCCCTCTTCAGTTTCATTTCCATTTTCATTTTCATTTGCTTTGTCAAAATCAAATCATATAAAATAAAATTAACTACACTCACGCACGCTTCTTTTCCTTCTTCGCGTCCACCCCTCCACCCCCTCCTCCTCTTCATCATCTTATGTTTTACCCTCCCACCCCTAACCAGCCACCCACCCCGTAGGAGCCATAACGCTTGGGCGAATACTTGAAATTTCATGAATATCTTGTCCAGGTTTTTAGTTTGATTTTGTTCTGCTCTTTTGTTGTGTGTTTTTGTTTTTGTTTTTTCTTTTAATTTTTTTTCGATTATTTTTATATCTATTTAACATTTTCATTTCCGTTTCGCCTTAATGCACTTGACCTTCGACCGAGAAAAAAGTTAAATGAAAATTAAATTAAATTGAATTCTGTTCTCAAGTTTTGTTCCATCGCTCAAATTTTGCATTCATCCACGCGAAACAGCTGTAGATAAACACATACATTTCCGGGCATCCACACACACAAACACATACACACACATTCTCAAAAATGATTGTTGAATTGAAAAAAAAAAATACTTTTCATTAATTATCTAAGCGCAATTTGTCAAATTTAAATTTTTAAATTCTATTTATAAACTTCAATTATAATCAAATTTGCTTTCAATATTTTTGTTGTTCTTGACAATCTTATACAAACTTTTTTCTTAAATTAATTAATTTAATGATTGTTGCTATTAAATATATTATTATTATATTTTATTTGTTTTTTTGTATTTATTTTTAATTTTTAATGCCCATCACCCAAGGTTTTACAATATTTTCTTTTGTTTTGTTACATTTTTTTGTTCTATTTTTTAAATGTTTTGAAATTTCTCTTCCAAATTTGTAAATGTATATCATATGCACACTTATTTAGATAGGTATTTCAAGTTGGTTTTTTTTTTTCTTTAATATTATTTTAATTTATTAAGTTTATCTAACTTTATTATTTTTTTTCAAATAAAATTTCCCTCAAGCTTATACAAAAACATTTTTTTATTTTTATGTTTTTTTTATTGTTATAAAAATAAATTTTTCATTGCATTTTAACTTGTTTTCAATTCAATTTCAGTTTCATCTATTGGTTTTGGTTGTTTTAATCGTTCTTTCAATTTCAATTCAAGGGAAATAATTAAATTTATCAAGCCAAATTGCAGGACAAAAGGTCACGCTTTATGCTTAACGTCGTAGATTTTGAGTGTAAATTCCATTAGGATTATATTACTAGACATACTCACACACAGCCATAGACGCAAACACACACACACACACACACACACACACAATTATATACTTATATGCATACATTTGTATATATATAAAGGAAACTTATCGAGAAGCCACAAAAGTTGCTCTTGTCCCATAAACTAAAGGACTTTTTTGCTTTTATTATCCTTGGCAAAAAAGTTCAAATGGATTAGGGCCAAGCTTCAAACGGAAGCCTGACAAGGCGTTGGCTTACACACACACACACAGACATATATATACACATATATGCGTGCCAAGCGAATAGCAGCGAAATGTGTCAAGGACATGCGCTAGAATAACTTCAATTTTCTTTCAGTGTGAGTGCGTGTTGGGGAATCCCCTTCTTCTACATTTGATATATGGCGTATTGTAGGCGTGTCTAAATGCAGTTAACACACAACTGTCATACGACATACACACACACACGCACCTCGCACACCCAAAAAACTTTACATGCTGCCTGCGACATTCGGGACACATTTGGAACACACTAATTGATATTTTCACAGTGGCTTTTCCATTTCCATTTTCTTTTCCCTTTTCATTTTCTTTTTTTTTTTTGGCACGCCTTGGCGCATAAATTTTCAAAATTTTCTTCCCATGTGGAAAAAAACACGCCCAGTTAAGAGTTTTCCCGTAAAGTGATTAAAATGAGGAACTTAATCAGCTTAAAAATTTGATTAAAAGCGCAAGCTTATTAATAACTGTTTATGCTATGCGTAGTTCATTTCCTTTGCAAAGGAAAAGTAAAACAAAAAGCTGAAAATAAAAAAAAACTGATACGGACTATAGAATTTCATTTAAAACTTGTTTCAAAAGATTGCAACAATTTAACGATTAACTGATTACTGGAGCAAATGCAGGGCAATTCTCAGTCGGATTTCAATTGAATTGAAATATTCAAAACCTGCAAATAGTATCTTTTGTCCACAATTCTGAAGAACCCAACGGCTCGCTTCTTTTATTTTAATTTTTGTATTTTTCCTTATGTTGTTTTTTTTTTGTTTGTTTTTGTTTTTTAATGGCACGGATACGTGTATCTATGCCACAAGTAGTCAATGTTTACTCAACCAACAAAGACGCTTGCCACGTTACAGTTTTGCATGCCACAAGCACATTTCCTAGAACATTTTAAATTTCTGCTTGTAGATGTGCATATGGCATGTGGCATGTGGCTTGTGGCATGCAGCAAGTGGCAAATGAGCCAAATGACCAACGCAACACACTCACTGGCAGCTGCTGCTGTTGACCCAATGAATCGCTCAGCTTGCGTACAGTGGTGTATTTTCAAATTGTAATCATATATTCGACAGTACTATCTATACATACCTATAATATATATAAATATTATATATGTATAGTATATATGTATATAATATACATAATATTTTAAAAAATCGCATTTTTTGTTTGTTTTTCTCTTGGAAATTAATAATTAAAAAGCAAACAATATACATACATATTTCGTATATTTTATTTTACTTTCAAATGAAAGATAATTGCAAAACAAACAATATAAAACCTTTTTCTTCTTCTGTTCTTAAGGAAATTATAATTAAAAAGCAAATACAAATACAACAAAATAAACTTAAATAAACATTGAATTTTTATATTTTATTACCAAACACAGGAAGGGTGCATGAATTTCTGTTTCAGTTTTTGTTTGCCTTTTTGCTTGCAATTGCCCACTGTGCGACGCGTTGCTTACATAGTCGGAATACAAAAAACGAAAAAGAAAACGAAACATCAATATACAAATTTTCATAATGAATGTACAAACATAAGTATGTATGTATATGTACACAGTGTATGTATGTATATGTACACAGTGTATGTATGTATACACTTATGTTTATATGTGGAATACATACATTATTCTCACCATTCTGGCCGTTGCCTGATGCTCGATTGCAATAAATAAACACAATAAACAACTTTAATGCGAATTCCTTGAATGTGCGCGCTGCCAATGGTGATAATGATAATAATAATGATAATGATAATAACAATAATAATAATTATAATGATGAAGTTGATGCTTTTAATGATGATCAACATTTTTGTTGATGCCACTGACAGCTGTCGCACGGCAGTGACAGGCATATCAAACGTACATAAGATACATAAAAAAAAGATAAAAACAAAAAAAAAAAACAAAATATGTATATAAATAAATAAATAAAAAAGAACAATGAATAAATAAATTCAAATAAAATGAAAATTATAAAGATACAAATGTATCTCAGGCAGGCAAATGCCACATAAAATTAAGGTGTGAAAACTCTACTAAATGGCTTTGCACAAAAAGCCGAGCAATTGCTTTTGCCTGATAAAATTCCACAGTGATACACACACACAAACGCACACACACATACATATATATATATACATATATATATATATATATATATATATAAGACCATAAATAAGAGGCCAAATACTGCATTGAGCCAAGTTAACGGGCCAGCGCTGATAACTGATAATGTCAATGACGGCGGTTACTCGACATAATCAACATAAATCGCTTTGATGTCACACATGTATTTAGTTTGAAATTAATTAGATTTTCTCAGGTACAAGCCCGGTACGAGTACAGCCAAACCTCAAGAGCAGCCAACAACAACAACAACAACAACATGCAACATGATAAGAAATTTGTTATTTCTTTTTCTAGTTATATTTGTTTTTGGTGTTGCTTTGTTTTATAAATTGTTGTGTTTAATGTTGCTGATAAGACATCTTTGACACTAGACAAGGCAACAAAGCAACAACAATAACCAAAGCAACAACAACAACAACAGTAACAACGACAAGAGCAACAACAACTGATAAGTTTTTTTATCATTAGCAAAAGTTTAATGAAAGTGTTCGATTGTGAACGTCCTTGCAAAGGGACAAAAATGAGAATAGAGAGAGAGAGAGAGAGAGAGAGAGGAAGAGAGAGAAAAACAACAACAACAACAACAAAGATAGAATAACACACACACACACATACACACAAACGTTACACCTGAGCGTATCGCTAATCAAATATGTGACTAATGCTACGTGTCGCAAGAGGTGCGGACAGGGAGACAAAGCGGCATAGTGTGAGTTAGGGGAATGGGGGAAGGTGGTGCCAGTGGTGGTGCCGGGAGGTGGGGGGCGAAGTTAGCAATTGTCCAGCGCATCAGATACATACAAAGAGCATGTACTTACACATGGAAATACGAATTACAGCCAAATAGTTAACAGATAACTTTAGATACACTGAGCGAAACTAAATGTACAAGATATCAGAGAAATAATTTATTTAAACCGAAAATTATTATTAAAATAAATGAATTATTTATCAACATAGATAAATGTGCCATTTTTATTTGTAAATTTGATTTTCTTTCATTTATTTTTTTTTTTACCAATTGTTGTCGATATTTAATTAGTTATTTCAAATTTGTTGTTTCTTTTGCATATTTAAATATTAATTTGAATAAACACGAAATGTTGTTAGAGTTAAAAATCGTACATTATCCGGAGATTCCGAATAAGTATTATTTAGAAATAAACAAATACTTGGACTTTATTTCGTACATTTTATCGAAATGTATGTGTACAAAATGATAATTTGTGTTTTTCGCACAGTGCACGTGCACTTCTAAATGCAAAATATTGATGGTTATATCATTATATTGTACATATGTATATACATATGTACATGTATTTGGACATGTGTGTGTATAAATAATCTAACTGTAGGTCGGTGCGTTGACACATGCTCCATTGCTCAACCCTTGTCTGACGCATCCACTTCAATTGCATTAAATGTTGTAATTTATCGATAAATATTTGAGCAACTATAGTATGATCGTGTATAGATTAGAGAGTTAGTAATATAGAATACATATACAGTTCGCTTATAGTATGCGCACACACTCAAACCACAAGTATGTATTGTCGATTATTGTGCACATCGATATGATATTGATGCAATTGTTATCGGCTTTTGCTGTTGATAACCCAATCAATTGAATTTTGTTATCAGCATAATTTTTAATTAATTTTACACTCGAAACTTAAACCTTAAACTGTTTTTTTGTTTTTGTTTTGTTTTGTTTTGTTTTCTTGTTTCTTTCTATTTAACAGCCTTTCTTAACTTTTTCTAGTATTTGGTTATATATGGTATGTATGTACATATATGCGTATGTATAGGATAAATCGAGCATTTCTATGAGTTATCTTTTCATCGTCATTTTCATTTGAGTGCCTTTTTCTTATGCGATTATGTTGAATAAAAATTTATGTTTTTTATCTTCTTTTTTATTTTTATTTTCATTATTTTTTGTTTTTGTTGTGTGTATTTTGGCCGTACTTTATGTTAAGCGTAATTTTAATGCTTTCGGCTCTCTTTTGGCTCATTCTCGCTGTATTTCCATAAATTTGCCATTTCATAATATCGCTCTTCATTTTTTCTCTATCTTTCTCTCTCTCTCTCTCTCTCTCTCTCTCCCTCTATCCCTCTCGCTTCATATTTATTTTGCTCTTAGCTTACGGGGTCTCAGTTTTCAGTTCTCAATTCCTAAATTTAATGCACGAAACGTGCACTGAAATTCTTATAAAATTGTAAAACTTGCGCCACGCGTTTGCCATTAGTTAGTCAAACTCCATAGCCTTCGTCAAAATTGGCCAATCGGAACTTTTCTCTTCGGTCTCTTCATCACCATCGTCGTCTTTTCTTCTTCTTCTTCGTCTCTTATTACCATTTCCATTTCCATTCGCAATCCGCCACCGAAACAAACTTATGGAACAGGATATTTTTGGCACTAGTTGTGCATGTATAAAATTTTTTGGTTCTATAGAGGGCAGGGTATAGCGGTGGGGGGGACGGTGCTTGTATTGGGATAGGCTAGTATCGTATAAATTGTATGGTGTTTCGGGCAGTGGGGGTTGGCCAAGGGGGCCACGGCCATTGTCGACCCCCCGCATTCTGCGGTCCGCGCATCGAATGTGCGAAATTCTTTGCAAAGTTTTTTCGTGCGCTTTTAATTTTTATAACATTTTTATGTGCTCTGTGGATGTGCATGCTAAACACAGAATTGTTTGGCTGACCTCCCTTTCCACACCAACACTTTCCTCCACATACTGCCGTACCACCCCTGATCCGCAGTTTTTTCATCACTTCACTCCTCCCCCGCACAGCCCAGTCCAGCGTACGCTCTTAAGTGAATAATAAATTAATTGAATGGGCCACGCGGCCCATTTTTGCGTCCGGCTCTAGCTTCGCGTCTGACTCCGGCTCCGGCTATGGTTGCGACATGTAACATGTACCATTTACTCTCTTGCCTTTTCCGTAAATACGGTTAACGTGTATGTATGTGTATAAAGTATCATATATATCGAGCTCCACCATGGGGCTTTCTGCCTGTAAATATTTTTTATGCGCTTGTTTTTTTTTGTTATGTTAATTTACGCAAGTGTTTATAAACCCTGAATACCAGCCACGCCCACTTGCTTAGGAGTAGTTACAAAATCGAAATCGCTTATTTAAGTTTGTACATTTGTGAAAACTTGAAAATATTGCTGCGGTGTTGCATCTGCAAGTAATCAAATCTAGATACAATATCTGAATGTTTAATTTAAGTGTTAATATCAAAACTTCAGCTTTGGCTTTGTTTCAGTTTCTACGACTTTGCGGGTGGGCAATTGGGGGTGGTGATTGTCTCCATTGTCTGCTGCGGGGGTGTTTATCAGTAAGCCAGTCGACGCCGAATCAATGACACTTAATTAGAAAATAGCTAACTCAATAGGGTAGCTGTGTGTGTCCCATTAATGTGGCAATAGTGTATCTGATAGATACTTTGGCCCTTTTGCCTTGCCTTTGGTCTTCAGGCGGATCTGGACGCGGTCTTTCGATTGTTTGGCTTTGGCTTTTAATTAAGTCAGCTGAGAGCAAATAACAACAACAACAATTCTCTCGTAATGGCCATTATTTGATGGAGCAAACTATCCTATCTCTTTGGCCTCCCACACTGGCTGAAATTCGTTTTGGCCAAAGTGCAAAGCAAGAGAAAGAACGAAAAAATAAAAATAAATAAAAGAGGGAAATCAACAAAGTTTTTATGTGAGACAGTTAAATGATTGGTTTTTATCCCATCCACATGCCAATTTTATCGATATTTTCTTAATTGTATTGTTTCTCTATCTCGCTCTCTCTCTCTCTTTCTCTCTCTCTCACTTTCGCTCACTTGTTGTAAGAGAAAAATTTAAATGCTTTAAAACAATAGAACAAACTTTACAATTTTCAACTCTCGAGATGCGAACAGATTTAAAGGAAATCCTGTTTCTTATTGTATTTGTGTATCGATATTTGCAAATATTGCCGATAAGTATTGCATAATTCATAACCCATTACTAGAATATCCAAAACGCTTTAATCAAGCAAAAGTTTCGCGTGAATTCTTTCAGTGTATGTGCTTGATTTGAAAGGAATACAAAACTTATTGCAAACGTTAAAATATTTATTTAAAATGCAAATGATTATTCGATAGCCATTTATAACACTGTCTATCGATAATACCAGTCCGGAACGGGTTCTGTTTTCGCTGATTTAGTAACTAGATACAAACTCAAAGATACAAAATTTGGTAATAAAAAAACCGAAAAAATAATCGCGAATTTTTTGTTGGTAGGATCAGCCACGCCCACATAAATCACTTTAAAAATGCAACGCGATATTTTGAGTGCTTCTTCTTCACATTCGCATTCGCTTTCGTCTTAATCGTTGTTTCGTCTGCTTTAAGCATTCATTCGCACGATTCGTGTGAAATTTCGAGCATAGCTCGAGCACGTACAGTAAACACTAAGAAGTAACAACGAAAACAACAACATGAACAACATGATAAAAATGTGAAATACAATAAATACTACCATATAATATGCCATACATTTGTAGGATTGCACACGATCCAATTGAATGAATATCATGAATACTATTCATAGTTTGTTGAGTACCAGTTATCGTATATGTATGTATAGTATACATATGTATTTGTTCAGAGTGTTTGTGCCTTAAGTGGCGTTCGATTCTATCAAATCATTGTTCAATATTCACACAAATGATGCAAGTGTATTCACACACTCACACTCGCCAGCAATTGTACACTCATAAGCGTACACGGTATAATAATAATGATTATTATTATAAATATGTGAATATTATACAATAAAATTTGAATAAGTCTGTATTTGTTGCGGTTTTTTTTTTGTTTTTTCCCAAGTTTCCAAGGAAGACACAATAAATTATTTGCCTCATTTTGTTTTATTTATTTTTGTGCGTTTTTTTGTTTTTTGTTTTTGTTTTTAATTTTTTTTTTTTGTAAATAATTGTACAAACTTTTGCGGTTTTGCTGTGTGACTCAGTTTTGTAAATTTTGATTTCGTTTTGTTTTTTTTTTTAATCTTCTAGTATACATATAAATTTGTGTTTTTATTTACTCAACATACGAATGAATAATGTTTTAATTTACATGTATACAAACGTTTACTGCATAAAATATATCAGCTCGAACTCGTTAACGAAAACGCGAATCAATTCATTCAAACGACAAATTTATTAAGTATATTTATTTATTTATGTTCTTAGCACATATCGATAACACGTTAAGCAGTCAACATTGATCATGCTTCAATTGATTGAATGCCAAGTTTTATGTGTATAAACGATGTGATTCATAAAATTGTATGTATTACATATTGTATGTGCATTTAATTTAGCTGATCTTCTCAACTTATAACTCAGTTTATCGATTAAGCACAATATCATAAAATTTAGCTTATCGATTATTTGAATCGATAAAATTTCCATAAGCACATGATTGCTTACTTGCTTTGATCTTTTCCAACATTTCCAGTCGATCAAGCATGCACAAACACAAACAAATTCGATAGCTATTCAGAAAATGCCAACGAATCAACAGATTCAATCAGCCACAAATAGCTGCAATAAAAAAGAAAAATAAAATTAAATATATAAATAAAAACAATAGTACTTATAAAAAAACAAAAAAAAAAAATACAAAAGTAAAATAAAAAACCAGCTTAGGAATTTTAATGGCCAACTAAGTAAAAATAAATAATAAAATAATATACTATATATGGTAAATAAACAATAACAAAAAAGCTAATTCGTAGTAGCCAAGATAAATGTTGTTGTTCGCGCGCCCTGCTGGGCCCGATACCAACTGTCAGCTGTCAGGTGGCTGCGCTTCTTCAGCTATCTATCGATTGCCAATCGATTGTCAACTGTTTGCGCAAGTCATTGTGCTGCTCGCTGACAACTCTGCGTATGCGCAATGCAGCCTCAGTGCAGCCAGTACACACCCTGTACGCAGTAATTCAGACTAACGACGGGTATAATAGTGCCATCATACCATACATCATGCATGTATGAATATACATACATAAATATTATGTATATCCATTTGGAATTTCAATGTCAAAACTCAAAGAATTAAAATTTATTTGAAATATCATAAATTAGAATTGAATAGAATTGTTTTTGTGTTTGTTTGTTTTTTGTGTTATTTTATTCAAAGCAAATACGAGAAATGTTGCAGCTTATTACAGGGTGTGTTGCAGCCGTGCTGCCTAAACTAAAGCTGCTGTTGTTGCCGTGACCTCAAAAATTGTTTTGTTCTAAAGGAGCGTTCAAAACTGTGCCTGAACCGAGGAGTTTTTGTTGTTTGTTACGGGGGGAGTGGGGAGTTGTTACGCATGTGCCGCATTTGGTCAAAATGAGACGCGGCAAATTGAATCTAAAAACTATAAAAAAAAACAAAACCAAAAATTGGAAAAAATCGAAAAACGAAAAGTTAAAAAAACATAAAATTAAAAAACGAAAAGCTAAAAAACATTTGTGTAGCGAATGTCAAAAGTGATTTTCGTTGAACAAGTTGCAATGCACATCAAAGGCAAAAAGCAAAAAGCAAAGACAAACAGCAAAAGCAAAAAACAAAAGCAAAGGCTTTAAAAGCTGGCCAACAAAGCTGAACCTCACCTCATACGTCCCCCCATGACACCTATAAGTAGCTCCCCCTCCTCTTATGAGACGAAACACAAAAATACAAAAACCATGCGAAAGCCATAAATCATAATTCTTTATTCTGGGCTTTTTTCAAGTTTTACGTTTCTCATTTTTATTTTCTTATACAAATGTATATGGTATATACAATTTGTATATGTATTGCGTATATATACTGTATATATTTCTTATTTATTTTTATTTTTGCTTTTGTTTCTGTTTTTCTTTGGGTTTTTGACGAACTTTCAATTTGCACAAACGTGTGTGAGAAACATTAAAATCCCACTAAAAATTATTATTATTCTTATTTTTATTTTATTTTTGTTGTATTTGGTGTAGTTGTTGTTGCTTTGTTTTTAGAGATATATTTGGGGTTGGATCCGCAGCAAACATTCTTGCCGAAAGATAAATGGCCCAAAAAGCCAATAGTAGAAAAATATATTTTTTTGTTTTACATAATTTTTCTTTGTAAATTATTTTTTTCAATTTGTTTTTGTTTTAAGCCATAATTTTCGATCATGTGTAGCGGGTGCGCTTTTAAATTTTAACAGCGCCGCAAATTTGCATGTTAAGATTTAAAAATTTCCATTTACTGCAATATAATATATATTTTTCACTTCTATGTGGCAAAAATAAGAAAAAAGTGTATTTGTATATTGTATATGTATATGTATATGTATGTGTATATGTATATGTATATGTATATGAATATGTATATGTATATGTATATGTATATGTATATGTATATGTATAAGTATATGATATGTATATGTATATGTATATGTATATGTATATGTATATGTATATGTATATGTATATGTATATGTATATGTATATGTATAAGTATATGATATGTATATTGTATATGTATATATATATATGTATAAGTATCATACATGTATGTACATATATGGAGACGACATTTATGAAATGTGCATACAAATAAAATAGGTTAAATTCTATTTAGTGATTACAGGATATACTGCTTAAGTATTAATCAGCAAATTTTTGCATTACACTCCACTTACACTTTCAATTTCCAATTTAGATTTATATAAGCATATAAATACATATTTATCTTAGAGTGTATGTGTGCATATATGTTTTGTCTATTCATACATACATATTATTTGCATTTCCACTTGAATTTCCAGTAATGCGAACGTCTAACACTAATTGACCCATGAAATATTTGCAATAGTTGAAATTTTTGCGATGCTTTTTTTGTATTTTTGTTATTGTTTTTGTTTTTCTTTTTATTATTCATATGTACATATTCACCTTCAACTGTGATTGACCGCAACGCACCCATTGGGGTGTAGAAACGAGTACTCGTTTTATAGATCAATCATATATAAATGAAATCCTATATATAAATACAGTTGTACGTACATATGTATGTATGTGTGTGTGTGAGTGTGTGTGTATGTGCGCGTGTAACTGCATAAAGTATGTGCATTCTGCATTCACTTAAACGATTAAAAGCTCTTAATTGAGACATCAACATGGCTAACTAGGCTCAGCGCATATCAAATGTTTCTGTGGCATTGGGTCAAACAATTCATCACTTGATCAGTCGGTCAGTCAGTCAGTCAGTCAGTCAGTCAGTCAGCTGGTCAGCTGGTCAGCTGGTTAGCTGGTCAGCTGCTCAATGCTTACATAAATCAATTTACTTCAAATTTATTTATAATTTAATTGTTTTCTTCTTTGTGTGCGTTTTCTACACCCCGTACTTTTGAAGACCTGCTCAAATGGGTAGTATGGATTGTAATTAATATATTAAATATTTGTTATATTTTTTTGTTTAACTATTGCATAGACTACTAAATGCATATACATACAATACTTATTAAATACAGGGTATCTACTCTTCCCGCTCACTAACATTAAAGCAAAATACCCTTGCTGTCTCAGATATTGTTGTGCGGGTAGTATACCATATAATGTACTGTATGTACATGTGTATGTACATACGTGTGTATATCTATAGAGTATCTGATAAATAGAAATTGCCATTTTTAAGCAAAATTTAGATTGGAAGTATATATATAATATACAGACAAGCTGAACTGAGCGATATCTTCATAAATATATTTTAAGTTTTTTTTTTAATACCTATTTTATTAAATATGTTAGTTACATAAGTAACATATGTTCATATATTTATTTTTATTTATTTTTTTTTTTTAAATTTATTAAATGTAATTCACGCTCGCAGGCATAGTGTGATTTGTGTTACATTTTACACTCATTTCTCACACTTTGTTCTTCGTTCTCTCTTTCTCTCTCTCTCTCTCTCTCTCTCTCTCTGTGTCTCTGTCTTTCTCTATCTCTTGCTCTCTCTCATTGGCAGTGAATAATTCTCTTTCTGTGTTTTTGCTTTTGTTTTTCTCCTACAGAGCGAACGTGCGGTTCGTCGTCGTGGATGTCTCGGATGTCATAGATGTGTTTGTGGATGTGTTTGTGGATGTGAATGTGGATGTGGATGCGAACGTGAACGCGAACGTGAATGTCGATTGTTGCCGGTGTTGAAAACATTCAGTCGAATTCAACGCTGTGAGCAACACACGCTGGAAGCGCCGATGGAACCGCGTCGCGACGCAGCGGCAACGGCAGCAGCGGCAGCGATAAAAACAAAAATAAATAAAACAATATTTATACAAAATTTAAATAAAGAAACTACAACGAAAACAAGAACAAAAATTTAAAATTTCCAAATAGTTGAAAAATATATGAAAAATGAAAAAAACTATAAATATATACACATAAAAATAAATATATAATCATATATATGTATATATGTATATATATTTAACAACAATTTGTGATAACCCAGAGAGAGACAACAACAACAACAACAACAACAATAAATAAACCAACAGACGCGAGTGTCAAAAAATTAAAAAAAACGGAAGAAAATAACAAAACAAAAACATTTATATAACTTAATAAAAATATATAAAATATATATACATTTAACTCTATATTTATACAAGTTAAAAACTTAAGCATATAAATAAAAATAATAATCATAAAAAAATTAATTAGTTGACAACAAAAACAACAACAATACAGTCCAACAATTGCAACGCGTAGGCCTTTAACTGTGATTTACGATTTAAAAAACAAAATAACAAAGCAAAAACTTTTATAAAAAAGGAGACAAATAAAAAAAGTAACACAAATTAATTAACAAGTTACGAGTTTTTTTTTAACAATATATAATATATATATATATTTTTTTTGTGTGCGCGAGTGTTATTTGTTTTTTATGTATTTTTTTTCTGTTTGTTTACGATTTGTTGTCCATATTAAACAATAAAGAAAAAATAAAATAAGAATTTCCAATTAGAATTAGCAAAAAAAAAAATTAAAATAAAAATAAAAATAAAAATACCACACGCACCAATCAGAAGAAGCAGAAGTTTAAAAATTAAAATAAGCAAAAAATAAAATTAATAATAATGTTCAATTCAAATATACCGGCAACAGCTCTGCTGAGCATCGAGGGCAGCGGCCTTGGAGCGCATACGCCGAAGACACCCGAGATACTCAATTCGCTGATCGCGATGACGAATCCGTTGGATAATTTCAATTTCACTGCATCAAGCAATTGCAGCAACGCCTCCACACCTGTTGTGACCATACGCAACTTTTGTGGCAATGCCAATGGACAGGTGAGAGAGCGAGAGTTCAATTCAATTGGATCTATAATACATTCAATTCAAATGAATTAAGTTTCAATGGCCAATGTTCAACTATTTCATCGTATCCTTCTGCTTCTTTCTTCCACAGTCACACTCGCAGGATAGCAGTCATTCCAGTTGCTCGGCATCGCCATTAGATTCACCAGCGGGCACAGCCACCACGCCCAGCGTTCAACAGGTAAGTGGGCGGTTGATTGACACTGGGCATTCAATTAATTTCAATTACATTAGACAAAACCAACTCGCAGTTCAACTCGTACTTTACTTAAATGCAAGATGCATTTTATCTGGACATCCGCCCAACTATTCAAGTCAATTCAATTTCCATTTCAATGTCAATTTCCCATTATGTATTTCAACCAGCACTAAAAACAATTTCGTTTTCAATTTCTGGTTTAGTTCAACAATTTTTGCATACAATTTCTATAATAATCCAATAATTTGAAACTTAGCTACAATCAAAAAAAGGTACTTAAAAAAAAACAAAAATTGAAAGACTTCTAAAATTCAAACATTTAAAAAAAAAATGTGTTTAGTTTTCCCTTTCAAAATTGAAGGCCCGTTTTCACTTTCAATGTGTTGCTGTTGCCATACAATTTCCCTTTCAAGACAACATTCAACATTGAACATACAATGCACAACATACAACATACAACATACAACATACAACATTTAACAGTTGAACCGTTGCGTGTTCCATTCAATTGCAATTTCAATCGCTGCGCGTTGACATCGCCTCTGGGCGATGGCCAATTTGATGGCGCCCACGCGACGCGCTGCGCGACGACTTTGTGCAAAATGCCCACGCAACGTGAAGCGTCGCTGTCAGCAGTTAATGGCCATTGGCCACCGCAAGCTCCCCTTACCCCTAGCCCCGCCAGCCACACTTTGCCACCTCGCCTCTTCCCCTTCACCCTTACAACGCAGCCACAAGCTGTCTGCCAGTTTTTGGTTTGAGCTTTTGGCTTTGGTTTGTGGCACTGCTTCGTGGGCGTCGCTGCTGATACTTCAATTGCGAAATGCGATGCAGTAAGAATTAAATAAAGCATCTTCTATCTGGTGTCTTGTATCTACATACATATATCTGAAGCTGCAGCTTGCCTCTAAAGTTATGCATCTGCGTTTGTATTTGCATTTGGATTTTTATCTATGAAATACTTTTTAATTTTCGTCATTAACTTGTTAAATATTCATTTGTATTTGCATGTACATCATTTATATCTATATATTTAAATCTGTATCTATAGTTGTATCTTTTATTTATATCTGTATTCTTCGATGTTTCATTCTATCTTTCTTTTCTGTATATCCACCTTTATCTGCATCTCAATCAATTCAATATCCTCTAATCGTTTCCAAAACCGTGTATGTATTATTGCTGTATCTATAGCAGTATCTGTATCTGATGCTATGCATCTGCATCTACGATTGCCTTAGCATCTTAGTGCATCTGTAGTTGTAGCCGCATCACTGTAGAGATATTAAGAACCACTTGACTGACATTGGCCTTAATGAGACACGTTAAAGTGTGGATGGCTAGCGGGGAGGCTAATTCAGCTTTTACAAACGAGGGGGCGGCATAAGACTGCGGCGAGTGTGTAAGAGTGTGAGTGTCAGCGCGAATGTGAGTGTGAGTGCGATTAATGCATATGAATAACATTTGCCACGCGGCAATTAAAAGCTATTCATTTGCACTCGTAACAACAGATCCCGGCGGCGCATCCAGCAGATGCTTAGATACTATTTGATTCTGCTCTCACTAATTGGCAGGTGTATGTATGGGTGTGCTTATGCTTATGAATGTATCTCTGGGTATGAGTGAGTATATTTGTGAGTGTTAGTTTGAGTGTGTGTGATTTATGGTTATTACCTCTAACGAATTTATAGGCATTGAACCGCCGCAAGTTTTAATTGCCACAGCCGGCGTCCAAGTGCAAAATATATTCAGCACTTTTCAATTTGTTTTCTAACAAATTTCACATAAATTACTGTGAAACACAAACACATACACACACACACAAGCACACCAAACACACCAAACACAAAGTTAACACACACATGCCCATAAAAATAAATTTAGTTTCAAAACTATGCAACGTTTTTATTTTTCGCTTTTTTTATTACAATTGTTTTGCAAATATTTGTGCAAATGTTTAAACTTTTTTTGCACATTTCTCATTTCTCATAAACGCAAGATGCAAACTGAAAAGGAGAAGATAATAAGTAACATATTAAACGAACAACAACAAATAAACAAACAAACAAACCAAAAACATAACGAAAAACATAAAGATTAAAGTCGCAGAGTTCATTTTAAACCAAAATTACAATCATAATATTTTCTGAAATCAAAATAAAAAAATTCATTTGAATTTTTGGTTTATACAAAAATATATATATGTATCTATATATATATAGACAGCTGATCTTGTCATTAATGGGCCTCCAAATCGATATTTAAAATTTGTCTTGATCGATTGCCGAATAATGTACTAAGATTTTTAGATGAAAACTCATATTGGATATATGTATGTAGTCAGGGAATATACTCAATTTATATAATTATATATATATAATTTTAAAAGTGGCAACTGTACCAAATGTTTGGAGAAAACATGTATATGGAGTTGAAAATTTGTTTGAAAAAAATGGAAGAAAAAACAATAATATAGCCATAACATACATTTTGACCGGGCATAAAATGGCAAATATTGAATGTCTTAAAGTTTCAAAATAAATTCACGAAAACATAAAAAAAGAAAAGAAAAAACAATAAAAACAATAATAAAAAGAAAACAAAACGAAACGAAAGAAAAACACCAAAATGTGGCAAACGAGCGAGCAAACGAAAAGCGAAAACCAAATAAAAGATGCAAATTTGCGAGACGATTCGTGCGAAATTTGACTTTTGGGTGCTGTTCAGCAAACATCACACACACACACTAACACACATACATGTACGCAAAATAAATTTACACCTACAGATACAAATGTAGCTACAAATGCAGACACAGATACATTTCGTGCAGTGCATCGCTGCGTAGTGCAAAAGAAAGGCTTGGCAGAAAAGTTTTTTTTATTTATAAATTTAAAAAAAAATACAAAAATCTTTTAAGTTCTTGCATTAAAATACATATTAATAATTTATTATTATTGTATATTTTGATACTTTTGCAATATTTTTTTGTTTGTTTTTGTTTGTGTGTTAATTGCTCTTATCAATTTACCAACTCAATGAAAGTTGCCACTTGTATACTTGGAACACATACATACATATAAACATATATATATATATATATATCTTTCGATTCTCCTCAAGATTCTAATATAATCTTTGTACAATAATTAATCAATCTGAGTTGAATCAATATACAATATATTTGTGAATAGAATCTTCTTAACGCAGTTCTAGAAACTAAATGGTTTCAAATAAATTAAATGAGTTTGAACCCATTTCGCTATTTATTATAGAATTTAATCAAGTTAGTTAATCTTAATCTCTTAGTTAATCTGTCGATGATCAGACTCAAACTCCGTTTAACTTTTGTGCTAATTAATTATAGATCAATTTATTGTTGATTAGAAACAAAAAAAAATCGAAATCAAAAAAATATCTTACTTGTGCGAACGTTTTTGTTCCGAAAATCGCACATTGTTTTAAAGTTTTTAAATTTGTACATTGTGCATATCTATATATATAAAAGAGTTTGACCAGATTGGCAATAGGATTAGGAATAGTAATAGCAATAGCAATAGTGATGTTTCCACAGCCCAAACCGTAAAAGCTAAAATTCTCAAAAATTCACAGTAGCCTCCTATTATGGTGTAGGTGAGCACTAAGAAACTATTTTTAAAAATTCCTTCGGAAAATGTAAAAAGTTGCGAAAAACTCTTTGTTCCTAACTTTTTTGTTTTACATGAGATTTCGTTCAACTTTTTTTAGTAACAGTTTTAGCGGGATTTTATGAAACTCTACATACTCAGAATTTGCAATAATCAATTAGAAAGTGCTCCAATTAAATATGTAATTTAATTGACTGCAAAGAGGCGCCATCTAGCGCTAATATAGCGGCAAAAACTAAAATAAGCAAAACAAAGAGTAGCGTTGCCAGATAGATAGTTCTAGAATTTTCAACACGGGCACATTGATTGCAAATAAATAAATTTAATTTGAAGTGAGATGAAAAATGATTCAACCCAATTTTCCAAATTTAAATTAAATTAAATGGTAATAAATCACACAATTACGAAGGTTGCCAGATCGTCATTTGCATATTTATATTCACAGGCATTCGCATGCATACAAATATACATACATACATATATGTAAGCATTGGCAGGCATTAAAAAAAAACTTAGCATTTTGAAAATTGATATTATACATAATGTTAACTTAACTTAACACCCGCCCGACGGGGAATTGAACCCGGGTCATCCGCGTTACAGGCGGTAATATTGACCACTATATCGGGTACACTAATATGTATGCATGTATGTATATATGTGCAAATGATTTTTAATTTTCTTTTTGTTATTAAACAAATCAGTTAAGAAACGAGAAGCGCAGTACGGGCGGGTTGCTAGTTTACATATGTACATATATAAAAGCTATGTATGTATATGGATGGTTGTATGTATATACAAATGTATGTAGAGTTTGATTTTAGTTTTAGACTTTTGCTTGTATCTGTACTTTTAAAGAATCTGCCACTTGCGTCAATTACGTAAATCAACAGTTGTTGCTCTGACAACTAACAGATAGCACCCACCGCCACCCGCTTCCCCCCGCTGCCGCCCTCTTTCACAATGCTCAGTGTTAGCTTGGCCAGTGTTGCACAACTGAATCAAGTGGAGAAAAGGCAGCCGAATTCCAGAGAAGTCTACGAGAAGCAAAACAAAGCAACATTTTTGACCATATGGTCGATTCGATGCCAACTCTCGCATGCGATTATTATGATTATGCGTGGTTTTTGCTTATTTTTACTTTTCTTTTTTATATATAACATATTTTTTATTTTTTTGTTTTTATTTATTTGCTTTATTTTTTGGTTGAAAAAATTTATTTATCTGCTTTTTGGGTCAATAAATAAAAAGGCAGCGTGCCTAAAATTTAAATGAAACAATGCACGGTGCACAGTGGTTTCTGGCTGGCAAAAATAAATAACTGAACCAAAACTAAGAAAAAAATAAAAACAAAACAAAACAACAACGAAATTAAAAATGAAGGAGAAAAAAAAACAAAAAACAAAACAGAAGAAAGAAGGGCGCGTCCAGGGGCTGGGCAAACTGTAGACAGTCTTCATAACGAGGGCGTCGTTATGTGGGGGCATTCCACGGTGGCATCTGAACAATTTCTCGAGAGCAGACAACAAATAAAAAGCGCAAAACGACATTGATGATGATGAGCAGAAAAAACAGGGAGTAAAATGATGATGATGAGGAGGTTGATGATGATGATGATGATGATGATGATGATGATGATAATAATAATGTTGATGTTGATGTTGATGATGATGGGCAAGCAAAGATAAACTCTCGGCTTGCCTGACACTTGAATGAGCTGTCATTGAGCTGCAGATTGACGCAGAAACTGTGGTGGGAGGCGCCTCTTAAGCAGATAACAAACAGTTCTAAAGTTTGATGTGATGCGTCTGTTTCAATCATCATTTCAATCTCGGCTTCAATTCAATTAAATTGCATTGGGGCTGACATACAAATCGTTTCAATTAAGCAGCTGCCACTTATAATTATAATAATAATAATAATAATAATAATAATAATAATAATAATAATAATAAATTTTATTATTTAATTTTTATTATTTTAATAATAATAATTTAATATAATAATTATAATAATAATTATTAAAAGTTATTATTATTATTGTTATTACTACTAGAATTCTTTTTTTTTACTAATTGAACTTGTCGAGCGGCATGATTTTTGTTTCAAGTTGAATGCCGATTGGTTCAATAAAATATTCATCTTAAACATTTACAAAAATAATAAATATAAATTTTATCATAACTGTTTTTGTTACTTTAACCTAGAACTTTCGTTCAATTTCAATTCAGTTTCAACATTCGCTTCAATTAGAATTCGAATTTGATTTTAATTTCTTATATAATTTATGGTACAACTTTCAACTTGACTTTTCGTTTAACTTTCGCCTGAAATTTTCATTAGACTTTCAACTTCAGTTCGCTTTCAATTTAAATTTAAATTTAAATTTTGCTTTCAACAAATTTTAGTTCTATTTTAGTATTCAATTTTCGCTACACTTTTTGCATTCTAGTTAAACGTTCCCATTTTAACTTCCATTCTCATACTACTTTCAATTTGAACTCAATTATCAATTAATCATCATCAATTTTATCATCAGCTTCAACATTCAATTTCAATTCGCCATCTTAAATATAAATTCACATTCACCTTTCAACTAAAATTCAATATTTCTCTAAGTTCACTTAATTAATATAGAATATCCTTTCGTAATCAATTAAAAATTGCGCTGTAATGCTTTAAGTGTTTCAATTTCAATTGAATGTGACAACAGGCTACTCTTTCAACTTGAACGCAGCGCTTTCGACATTCAACATGCTGTGGCAGCCCTTTTAAATGAAAGTTGACAACGTGTCGACGTGATGACCATCTGTTGTCTATACGTTCCCATAAAAGGCGCTGATACGATGCCCACCCACTTCTTGTGGCATGATTGAAAGTGGTTGAAGCGGTTATGGGTAAGGGGAACCAAGGAGACGGGCTTGAAACTTTGTCAACCGATTGCACTTGTTCACTGAGTCGCTCGCTTAGTAACCAGTTTCTTGTCGGCCTTGTTGTCATTTCTGATTGCAATTTTGTCCTGCCCCCAAAACAGTTAATTCATCGTAAGCTGCGTCACATACGCCACATACTGGATGTAGCATTGTCACAACTCACGATTTCAATCTTTCTTTAAGTGTAGTAAAATTTATCGCAAAAGCTAAAGATCGTACGTTAACGTGCCGCAAGTAAATCATAAAATAAACAAAACAATATGCCGCCTAGCAGATAATCTTGAACATATTCCAAACACATGTTTAGGCCATATGCAGGTCCAAAACCAAGCCCTAACCCAAACTCAAACCCAAGCCCAAACCCAAACCGAATCCGGAACCCCAACCCAAACCAAGATTGTCCCCGCTCGGGACAATTGTTTCGTGTGGCCAAGGTATGCGAAAAAGCTGTCGTTTTTTAAATATTTGTAGATTCATCACGAAACTACCTGCGAACGTGGAGAGTCTCTTCACAATAGGGGAGATTTCTTTGTGAACAGTGTATGGTTCGTTCAACAAGAGAGAGTTACTTCTCTGTCCAACACAAAAAAAGAACACAGTTTCATTTTTTACAGTGCAACATTTCTTCTTAACGTTATGAGACTCTTCTCCGAAAAGTGAAAAGTTCCATCAGTCTCCTAAAGTTCCTGAAGTCTCTTCTGATGAATGGTGCGTCTCTTTTCCACGTTAGACATTTTCTTTTGAGAAGTGTACAGTCTCATCTCAACAGAGAAGAGTCGTCTTTACAAGGTAAAGTCTACTATTTGCAAGATTCTCAGCTGTGTATTCTTTTCTATACACTCGATAGTCTCTTCTGAATAGTGGAAAAGTCTGCGAATCAGTGGAGACTTCCTTCTCCGTCAACAATGGAAAATCTCTTCTCTGCGTCTTCCATGCTATCTGAAATGGTTGTAAATACTCTAACTTGTCTGAATGTACTCAGAGTGCAGCTAAAGGGTATTTAGAATTTTGTAAGCTCACAACAAGTTGTCTGTGTCGTGAATTGCAATCTTTTGCGAATCGTTTGCGCTGCAAGCCAAGTCAAGTTGATGCCACGGCCAATGTTATGCAATTGTCTGCCTTCTTTGGCAGACGTTGACCAATTTGGCTATTGGTGACAAGCAACTTGTTGGGGACAGCCACTGCGAAGGACGTTGACTAATCAATTGTAACTTTTTATATTTTGCTTTATTTTTGCTTTTCGTTTCGTTTCGTTTGGTTTGTTGTCGTATTTGATTTGTAATCGATTAAATTTGATTCTTTATTTTGCAGACCTGTTCGCAGCTAATCAAAGCTGGCCTTAAGCTCTCCATACAGAGCAAACGCAAGCTATCCACCTGCGACTCAAGCTCCGGATCTGAGCAGCCCAATTCAAAGTGTTCGCGTCGGGACGAGGATTGCGAGGAGTCCAGCGATGAGGACAGCGAAACAAAATCAGCGCCCAAGGGTCTCACACCTGAGGATGAGGATCGACGCCGGCGCCGACGTGAACGCAATAAAATTGCGGCCACCAAATGCCGTATGAAGAAACGGGAGCGCACACAAAATCTGATCAAAGAATCTGAAGTTCTTGACACGCAAAATGTTGAGCTAAAGAATCAGGTGCGCACTCTGGAAATGGATCGTCGGCGTCTCCTCGAGATGCTGCAAGCGCATGCGCCCGGTTGCGTTAAGCGAGGCGGTTGCCAGTTTCCCTCCAAGTTGCTGCAGTCGCCGGCTCACAAATATCTAGCCGAATTGGAGCTAGATAGCCTAGTCAATGGTGAGGCTAGCAGCGCTGGCAACACGCCCACGCAGCAGCAGCAGCAGCATCAGCAGCAACAACAGCAACAGCAGCAGCGCATGCAGAGCATACCATCCATGTCCACATTTAAGTTTGGCTCGAAGACGCCAGCAGCTATGGCAGCAGCAGTAGCAGCAGCACAACAACAACAGCAACAGCAACAACAGCAGCAGCAGCAGCAACAACAACAGTTGCCCAATGGCTATTGCAAAGCCTCTCCCAGTCCGCAGGACTTTGAGCATGCTGGCTATTTGAGTTCGCCCACGCAGGAGACGCTCTGCCTTCCACAACAGCAGCAACAGCAGCAGCAATCGTCCATGAATCCCGCCAGCAGCAACAGCAGCGCCGACAGCAACGGCAACGGCAACAGCAGCAGCAACAGCAGCAGCAATGCAAGATTGGTGGTCAATTCACAATTATCCGACTATGTGCCGAATTGTGAGGGTCTCAGTTTGGGCTTAGGCCTCTCCCCAGTTGCCGTATCCATAACCACGCCCACCGCCCATAGTCCGCTCAGCAGCGCAACGGCAGCAGCAGCAACAACAACAGCTGCAACAGGAGCAGCGGCAGCAACAGCCGCTGCAGCGCCAGTGACAGTGACCACACCCACCAGCGCCATTGAATTTGTTAAAAACGAACTGGTGGACTCACAAAGCCCTTACACGACGGCTCTCAGCGCGGAACGCTTCCTCTTTGAGACAACCGACGGCTTCCCAGATATCAAGCACGCGGTCAGCGTGCATCCGACCAGCCTGAACAATATGACAAGCGTGGCCAGCCTTGCTTCCCATAATAATAACAATCATCTGTTGGACTTCCATAACGGTTTGTCCCATGGCGTTGGCGGCGGCGGGGGCGTGGGAGTCGGCGTTGGCGTCGGTGTTGGCGTTGGGGTTGGTGTTGGCATAATGACGCCCTGTTATGAGGAGGAGCACTTGCTGTTAATGAAGAACAGCTGCTATACGAACGATCTGCTATCACAGCTAACAGATGATCCGGCGGATTTTGTCGATTTGGATACGGGCGCCGCAGCGTTTATGAATGGCGGCTGCCTGGCGTGAGATCGGGCCCAGCGGATTGATGATAGTGAGCTGTTGTTGGTATTTGAACAGCAAGCGGAGCTGCAGGATCAGCTGCACTCACAACATCAGCAACAACAACAACAACAACATCAGCAACAACAACAACAACAGCAACAACAACAACAGCAGCAACAACAGCAGCAACATCAGCAGCAGCAACTGTTGTTGCCAGAGGAGGATGAACTGCAGCAGGAAGCAGCTTGGGCAAATGTGGATTATTGGTGCTAAAAGCTAAACAAACACATAAATGTGGCATATATGTGTGCATGCGTGTGCGTATGAGTGCATGTATGTGTGTGTGTGTGTGTGTGTGTGTGTGTATCTTTCAATGTGTATGTCATGTGCTTAGCATTTGAATTTCAATTTCCGTTTCCGTTTCATTTGTTTGGCAACAATTTGGAAAATGAAATTTTTAATTTATGATTTTTCAATTTAAATATTAATTTCAATATTAACAATGGCAAATGAATTTGAATACAAAACTTTTAAAAGAAATAATAATATGCAAATGTTCGCCATATGAATTCAAGGATACGGTTAATAGATCCAGATACTTTATCTAGATATATTGTATGCCTAGCTCTGGATATGCATTGATTGTTGATTGATTTTATTCGCGCAGCTAGAAATGAAAAACTATAAATTATTTAATGAATTTCATTTGATGATATGATATCCAAGTTCTTCCAATAGCAACACACAAAAAGTAAATAAATTAAAATAAAACGAAATCAAAGAAAAGCAAATGATGAAAATACCGCTCGAATATATAATAGATACTAAAATCACTTCAAGATACAAGATACTGTATATGCTATATCCTATTGAGATTCATGAATGAATTAATTGCTCTGCCTGCGCGATAGTCTTGGGTTGTTTGTGCCTGCGTGTGTATATGTGTGTGTGTGTGTGTTTGTGTGTGTGTGTGTAAAGCCATGTATAAATATATACAATATTTAGCAATGCTGCATATGTAGCTTGACTACCTCATAAAATGTTTAACAATTTAAAGCACATTTTGTTCTTATTGATATTAACCAAAATATTTCTTAATATAATCAAGGAGAATTGTTTTTTTTTTACAAAACCTTAATTACTATCCTTAGCATAAATACCCTGTAAACACATACATATACGAACGTAAGTGTATATGTAACTGTTGGGTATATTTACTTTATGTATCTGTAACATTCCGAGCAACAGGCAATTTGTTGGCAGTCAGCAGCCGCATCAGTAATTATTAATTTTAATTTTGTTTTTATTTTGTTTGTTTTGTTTTTTTTTTTTTTTTTTTGACTTGTTTGTCTTAATTTTGATTATACGCTCCCTTACTAAGCTTGAAAACAATTTGTGTAATTATAATAATTATATATGAGAAATAATTAAGATAAACAGAGGGAAAAAAAACAACAATGCGATATGATGACGTTTGATATTTTTTTTAATTGTTTCTAAGATTTAGGCTTAAGCAGTGATAAAAAACAAATATGAAAACGTAAAATTAAGAATCAATACTAACTTACATTACATGTGTGTAAAATATACTTTTTAAAATTATAAATACTAAAACATAAACAAAAGTGGAAAACAAAAAAAAAATTGAAAGAATGCAAAAGCTGTTGCCTTAAGAAAATGCTGGAAATTTTTCAAAAAGAGAAACGAAAAAAAACAACAAATAAGAAAACAACATTAGCTATAAGTTGTTATTTTTTTGCAAAACTCAAATGTGCTCTTAAAAAAATAAAACAAAAACGGATCATATATAAAAAAAATTATATATACATACAATATATACAAAAAATTGCGAAGAAAATTTCTAAATGAAAACCTTAAAAACTGTAAAATTAAAGCCTTATCAACTAAAAAAAAAAAAAAAATGAAATGAAAAACAAGCAAGAAAAAGCAACAAAAGATTACAGAAAAAAAAATATTTACAAGAAATTAAAAAAGAATAAAATAAAATAAAAACCAGAAATTATATTTGTCAGTGTATTTGTGTAATTTATATAAATATATATGTATTATAAATTGTGTGTTTAAAGATTGCTTCAAGAGAAAAAAAAGTATTTCACAAAACTCGTATATCTTCTTATATAAAGCAAGCATAATATGTGTACTTATGTATGTATGTGTATGTGCATGTGTATGTGTATAATACATATACATATACGAGATACAATACATAACATGTTATTATGTGTGTGTGCATTTTCAATTACAATAAATACTAAATTACAAATTAAAAATAATAATCAGCTGTGAACACCAAAAAGTGGCCTAAACGTTAACCGCAGGAGATCAACAAGTGCTTTTTTCCAATAATTTTTTTATGTCATTTCTTTTTTACATTTACAATGTTCAACAAATATTAAAACAAAACATATAAGTATATACTAAAAATAAAATATATTGCCTCGATTTATACTAAAGATTTAATATTTACAAAACTATTTATGTAAAAATATATATAAATTATAAAAAAAAAAAAAAATAATAATAATAAAAAAATAAAAATACTACTTATCTATACATTAATAATACATACATAAACTAGTGTATACATACTAAAAATAATACATACTCTAGCATTTAGTGAGCACGGCTTTGTAATTGTACATGTCTATCCATACCTATAGCATACCCTATAGCGTACCATTATTATTGTAGGTCTTACCATATACATTTATGTATGTTAATACTATCATTGTGAATGGCACCTTCAAAATTGGCTCTCTTTAACTTCACATTTTCTGTTATTATATACATGTACATGTGCGTGTGGGTGTGGGTGTGGGTGTGGGCGTGTGTATATGTATATAAAAACAAAGAGAGAAAACGAAATTAATTTCCTTTTAATTCATAAAATTCAAATCAAATATCAGTCTACTATGTCCTTAAAAAAACAAGGCTTGATGAACACGAGAAACGTAATTAAGAAATGAAAATTGTTGTACGTAAATTTACAAAAGCCCAAATAAAGTTTGAGTTAACTCTGGACAATTCCCCTGAAATATACTTAATCAAACCAAAAACAAAAAGCCAACAAAAAGAATAAAAAAAAATTGTATAATAACTTTTAAACTCAGGTCAAGTTTCGTGTGTATAATATTTGTTTATTATTTATTGTCGTCCATAAATTTGTTATTGTTCGATTGCATTTTCATAAAATATGCAATACAAAACACAAAGGAAAACAACAAAAACAAAACAGGATAAATACTAAAAATACTTAAAATACTTTTAAATGTCATCAGGTAAATGTAAAATGTGAAAGGACATAAATACACGTGTTTCTATTTGCAATCGATGTTAACGCACGAGTTCCTTTACAATACAATACTATACAAACATACAAACATACATACATACATACATACATATTACAAATTCGATTGGTATTTATTTTACGGTATTTCCTGCAGGTGGAACTCAAAATCTAAGTGCAACAAAGCGACAAATTTGTAAAAAAAAAAAGAAAACAAAAAACAAAAGAAAACCGAAAACAGAAAAAGCGAAAAACATTAACAACAACAAGAATAAGAACAATCATTTGGCCATTTCTTTCTTCTTTGTGGAGTTTTCTTCTTTGCTTTCATCCTATTCTTCTATTCTACTTCCGATTCGGTTCCCTCTCTTCTATTCTGTCTCATTCTACAATTTTTGACTCGTAGTGGCGCATCTTTTTATCCCCTTCTTTGTCATTTTGTTCATTTTTTTCTCTTTCGTTTATCACATTTAGGTTTTAATATTAGGTTAAACAATTTTAAATAAATATATATCTATATATCTCGTGTATCTATAATATATAAATCAATAACAACACAAACAACACATTGTTGATGAGCAAAGCAAACAAAATGCGCTACGAAGTACCTGTAAAATGTTATTAAATATTCATAATTGTTGTTAAATGTTTATAACGAACAAAAACAAAAAAAAAAAAAAACAAAACAAAAAGAAACACATTTATACTGAATAATAAAAATTATTGAATACGAAATTTAAGCTGCAGTTGCACGTAGATCCAATTAAATACCAACAGTGTTGGTCCAACACTACTGTCATATACGATGTACATACATACTAGTATTTAAATACCAGCCTTATTGACAGGATCTGCAATATGACTCATAGTGGTTCATGTTTTGTATGCAGGTGTATGTGTATGTATTTATGTATATATATGTATATGCATATGTATGTGTATGTGTATGTGTATGTATATAAAAAGTTTGTTATCTGAATTGAAAATCCGACTCGGGCAAGCCAATGAAAATGATTCTAATATATATAATAGTATAATATGCATATACGACATATGTATGTGTTATATAGGTTTAGTTTCATATCTAAATCGAAACTTACAAAAAAGGCAAAGAATATGAGAACTAAAACAAAAACAAAAACTCCCAAAAACTGTGCTAAAAATAAAATGGAAATGAGAATAAAATTGTTAAATTCAAGAAAAGTATTATTTATATATTTTTGACAAGCGCAAAAATATAAACAAATATGAATATTAACAAATAAAATAGTTGCGTTTTCAGTTTGTTAATTATAATATATCTAAACTTTAAATATATAACTAATACCATATGATCAAGGGCATAGTCAAGTACAATTTTATTCAACAAAAACAAAAAACAAACATTTTTGTTTTTAAGTGATTAAATTAGTTTGGGCGGTTTTTTTGTTTTTTGATTCAAGAAACCCTTTGCTGACTACGCCTTTGTATGTATGTGTATGTATGTATGCATATTTTGTGCGCGCATGCAACAAAGTTAAATTAAATTTTGTAAACATTAGGTTGAGCAACCACAAAGCAATTGTAATTTAATTAATTTAAAAACGAAATTTGAATATTTAATTAATTTACGATTTTCTACGATTTTTCTATTTTTGCTATAATTGTTTTTGTTTAATTGCATATTCAATATGCGCTTGTTATAAACATTTTGTTACAACAAATTAAAATTACATATAAATATGTTTATTTTTTTTATTATTATTTATTAATATTTAATATTTTCAAGCACAAAAGAGAGGCACATAAAAAATTAAATGAAAAATCAACTCGAAGCCAAACAACGACAGCTACACACAAACACACACACACACACACACAAGATCAACAACAACAAAATACAGACAATACAGACCAACAACAACACACACATACACACACGACACTCATACATATACAGCTAACTGTTTTAATGCTTTCTTAAGATAAAAATTACAATCTTAAAAACCCTTTAAATATCTAGGGCGTAGTCAGGGGGGGTCAAAGACACCCAACTCCCGTTCAGATTGTATTTCGCTGCTGTCAAAAAATTTGTATTTTTTATCCATTAAGTTAATATAAACCTGGCTACGTCCTTCTCAAAAATGTTTTTAATAATTATAATGTAATTTATTATTCTACTTAAAACACACACAAAAAATCGAAAATTTCACAAAAATAAGAAATTAAAAAAAAACATTAACAAAACAAAACGAAAAAAAAAACAAGAGAACAAAAAAAAAACAAAATGTCAAACGTAAAAAAGTTTGCATCAATTTTTTTTTAAATTTGAACTTTTTTTTATTTGTTTTAGATAATTTTTAAGCAGCTAATACTAAATATAAAATTAAAAACTAACTAATTATATCTTTGTTTTCTATTATTAAACATTAAATGTCCACAAATGGCAAATTTTCTTAAAAAAAATAATACAAAAAACAAAAAAAAAACTTAAGAAAAAACACAAAAAACAACAAAATAAAAGCAAAAATGTAAAAATAAATGTTCTGCTTCAAAATCAAAATAAAAAACAGATGTATCTTTAAATTTCCGGGATTATTTACAGATGGACACTGAAACTTAGCAAAAGTATCTTGGCTTAAATATCTAACTGAATCGTAAAGTATTGACAACAATAAACTGATTCAAAAGGTTATAATTATAATAGATATCAATGTACTCGTAAGTTTATCCTTTAGCAACTAAATAGCTGGCTTCATAGATACCTTTTAAAAGGTTTTGATTCCCTTTGGAAAATTTAAAAATCAATTTAGAGTAAAATCAAAAAGTGTCTTTGGGATATAGACAAGTATCTACGAATATCTAGCTACTTGCAAATTGAATTTTATTTATGGTAATTATGTCTAAGGGTCATGCTCTAATGCATCTAAATCTAATGAAAATAATTGTATTTTATTTTTTTTTTTATTTATTTATTTTTTTTTTTTTTTGTTTTCGTTTATTTAGCAACAATTTACGCCCAAACAAGAATTTTTCAAATTGAAAAGCTTAAGAAGCAAACGATCAAACTGGCCAGTTTAAAGCTGAGTTCGACTCTTAGTCATCGCAGCACTCTGTGGTCTGCACTCTTGTGCCCACCACCTCCTCCTCCATCGTCATCGTCATCTCGATCTCCATCTCCATCTTCACCTCCACATCCGTCTTCGCCTTGGAGTCTGAAGCCTCTGGCTGCGTCACTTGTTGCTGTTCTTGGCGCGTGTCTTGGCGTGGGTGTGGGACACCGGCTGCTTTCTGATTGCTCTCGCCCGCCGGCGGACCATGGCCCCCTTTTGCCCTCTGCTGCTTGGCGTACAGCATCTGGCTCGGCTCAACTGGCAAGGCCTCTCGGCGGCGAGGCGGGGCCAGGGGGCGGACATATATTAAGATTATGACATCATTTTACTTGTAATATGCAAAAGACGACGGTTCTATTGAATGAAGCAGCTTTTGTGTGTCAACTAGAAAGAGAAGGCGATTAAGAGCAGGAGAGTAAAAGAAAGAGAGAGAGGGAGATTGAGAGAGAGAGAGAGTGAGATTAAGAGATACAGATACTTAAAAAGACGCAGTGTTAAAGAGCGTCAATTGATCGTATCTCTCGCAATCTTGTCTGTCTGTCTGTCTGTCTGTCTGTCTAGTAAAGCTACTATGCATAACTTGAAGGCTTGGGCGATGCTTGAGACGTTTGGATGATTAATGCGCCGGGCCTTCGTTGTCCCCCTTCTCTCTTAATCTACTCAATAATACAATAACCCTCCCCTTCCCCTGCCATAACGCTAACTGCAGCCCGTGATTAATGCCTAATTGCTCAGTTGAATGTCATAACAGTAATTGAAACATGTTAAAATCCTTCTAAATGCAAATTGTGTCTCAACTGCAGCATCGCAATGTGTCATACGTTTGATCATCGCATTGAATATAGGGTATGATGCAGAGAACAATATAGGGTATTATATGGGGTATGATATACGAGTAGTTCAACGATACTAAATCTGGTACTTCATTAGTTCATTATTTCTTAATAAAGTAAAGTAAACAACTTTTAAAAAATTATAAAAATTGTAAACCACAGATTGTATTATTCTTTTAAGGAAATAAATTATTATTTTTAAAAAATAGACTCTCGGGAACACTTAATACTAAATGCGTTTCATCTCTGTTTCTGAGACTGGAAAAGAACCCTGAGAAATTCCTAATTTGATCAAATATTGTATATCTAAAAGACTTGATTTATTATGTCAACGTTTTGTTCATAGGTAAATTTATAAATTACATTTTTTAGTCTTACCAAACATTAAAAACTATTTTTTTTTTATTTTCATGGTATTAAAAAAATTTAAATAAACTTTAAATTATTTTGTTAAAGAAGGTAGATTATTTAACTTAACTTTTAGGTACTAAAGGTTTTTAAAAATTCAATAATTTAAGTATAAACTTGTGAAACTCGATTTTTATTGTGATTATTAATTGCAGATAAACATTTGCTCAAACTGGTTGCCAATTAATGAAACTATAATTATAAATTTATTTATTTAATAAATATTTTGTACATATGTATGTTTCTGTTAAAGTTGTTGCCCAACTTGAGCTTCAAAGACATTTCGTTGGTCTTTAAATAGATTGATTTGTCAATTTAAAAATATTATTGTATATTTACGAATTGTGCTCTCAAAGATAATTTCAAATGGCATAGAGAACATTTAGCTGAATGTGAGATGTTTTTATATTAAATATACTAATATATATGGGGCATTCTTTGTCAACTCGGACACCCCCTCTGTCCAAAAATTGGAGCGTCGGAAAAATTTGGTTTTG
>JBAMCR010000242.1:10508-37218 GCA_037075045.1 Mulgravea parasiatica | reverse complement strand
TCATTATCATTATCATTATCATTATCATTATCATTATCATTATCATTATCATTATCATTATCATTATCATTATCATTCTAGGCATAACCAAAAATCCGTTTTTAGTCATCAAACTGTAATGCTAATTAATTATAGAGGAGAAAGCGTCGAAAGGCAACCGGCGACCGACAAATTAATCTTTAATAAATTTATTGCATATGGCAATTAGTTAGTTGCCACAAGATGCGAGTGATGCGAATGATGCGAGTGGTGCAGGTGGTGTGGGTGTTGCGAGTTCTAGGCGTGTGGCCGGAACCCAAAAGTTGAAAATCGCCACAAACAAAGGGAAAGTGGGACAAAACACGGCCAAAACATTTGTTGCCTGATTACTTTTAAATTATTTTGTGGCATAATTTCTGTAGCTCTGCGGCAGGCCCAGAAGAACAGCAACAGCTCGAAGAGCCCACTAGCTGAGTTCTATATCCTATATCCTATATCCTGTAGCCTGTAGCTGGCGTGCATAATAATAAATAAAGGACGTGCGGATTGGCGGGGGTGTTGGTGGGGTGGAAAGGATCAAAAAAGGACCTCTATGACAGAGCTGCCGTTGGGGCGTGGAAAAAGCTTTGCAGTCTTTTGTTGAAAATGGCAGACATACATACACAAGCACATTCACATGAATACATACATAGACACATGTACATATTTAAATATACGAATATATAATAGCAGGACATCTGTACAGATGTATGTATGTATGTATGTAGGGAGTAAACAGGATATGGCAGGACACGCTGCGGCTGTCTGGCAAAAGCATCGCATAGCATATGCCATGTGGATAAGGTTGCTTTTTGAGGGTCTTCGCATTATGATATGCTTAAACAGCACAAAACTGTTTAATTATTTATGGATGCTGCCTTTTGGCTAGAACCGGAACGATGGTAAGTGGGTGGAGGGGGAGGGCACGAGGGGATGAGCAGGAAAAACAGAAACAAAAACACGAGTAGGAGTAGGAGCAGGAATAGGAATAGGAACACAACCTGGATACAACTAAAACTGTATTTGTCTCAGTCTGTCTGTCCACATTTTGTAGGCAATGAGCGAAGCATGTCCTTTTGATGAAAACTCCTGGAGTAGGAAATGGATGCGAAAGTGGACTTGGCAATGGACATAACAATGGACATGGACACGGACATGGACATGGACATGGACATAGTTAATATAGTCATGTAGTATTTATATGCCATTGCGCTAAAGAGGATGGCAAATCTGCCCAAAGGGAATATCTGATGAATTTATCAAACTTATCCGAGAGCAGATCAAAGCAATGGATCACGTCAAATCGGCTTCTTATAACTTGGCCATAAGCCACAATGCGAGTTAATGGATTTGACTTTAAGCCTTTTAGCTGAATTGAATTAAAAATGATTGTAAAACCCAACTAATCGCTGATATAAATTATAAATATACGTATGTATATACACACAAGCACATGTACAGATACACAAATATACATGCACATATACATACATAACATACACACATTCACATACATATGCATAAAACGCATATCAGGATGATGCGCTGTCTCCTATCATACCCAATCTCTCACTATACAGATGAGGCTTTTTGGCCAAGCATACATACAGTCATTTATACTTACACACATACGTTCATACATACATACAAACATAGATAGACACACATACATACATACATTTGTATGGAACTGTGTTTAGAATTTTGTTGTGCTGTGTGCAAATTAATGAGCTCTTTGTGGGGCTTCAAATAACAAAAGCCCAAGTGACAATGTTACAGCAACAAAAATAGAGAAATAACAAAAACAAAAACAAAAACAAAAACAAAACACACAAAAAAAAACAATCAACAATTTTTTCACTGCGCAATGAGACAAACGAATACACTCACATTCACATTCATTCACATTCACATTCACGCAAAATGTTCCCTAAAAAGGAGCACGAACATTCGTCACATATTATATTAAATGGGCCAATCAACAACGTTTTCGTAGTCCTTCGTCCCTCGTCCTTCGTCCTTTGTCGTTTGTCGTCGTTCGTCCTTCTCATTTAGGGGTCGTGCCAGTGGGCCCAATATCTTTACGACTTAATGGTTCCTAATTTGGGTTTAAGATTTTAAAGTGAATGCCGTTGCAGATAGTACGCATGTATGTAAGTATGTATGTGTGTATATGGTATGTGTGTATATGGTATTAACTATAACTTCTCTATTTCAACTGTTATCATCATAAATCTAACTTCATCTTTATAATCACAATGTGTTTTTTTTCTCTTTGCCAATTGTGTCCTTTTGTTAGTTTTTTTTTTTTTGGCTTTGATACCTTTGCCAAGGTCAGAAGCCTTGCCAATTGTTGTTGCTCCACAAGTTATTCATTTAGAAATGTATTCATGCACTCAATAATACTCCTAAAGCAATGTGTTCTATTGTATATTATTTTGAAAGTCCTTTTTCTCCGCCCACTCCCCGTGTTGCAACTCATTCGAGATTTTCATCGTGACATGAAAAGCAAGGGCTACTTTTCCAAAAGTTTACCTAATCTGAATTAATTAGAATTAATTAATTTTTTTAAACGCTTTATTTGTTTCTTTTTATTTGGGGAAAATTATCCAAGTCCTTGTTATATTTTTTTTATCTATTTATTTATTTATTTATTTATTTATTTAATAAATTGCCTTATGCTTAGATGCCATCTGTAAAACTCAGGACTAAAATTGTTCGTTATTGGAGTAGTCCGGGCTGAAGACAAAGCATATTCCATAGTAAAAAACTTGCATCTAGTCGCTTTTACTTACATTTTAGTATCTCTTAGTTACATTTCAACAGAAACTATGTATTTTTTATGTTTTATGTTTTCCTTCGTTTACGATGTCACGCCCACAAAGTCTTTTTCCCTTCCTCCCTTCTTGCCCTTTTGCTTTTTTGCCCCTTTGCTCTCTGCAGCTGTGAACATTTTTTAATGCATTCCTCTTTATGGATCTATCTCATCTTTGGCATTTGTATCCAACGGATTTGTGTACCATTCAGATATAATATACAATATTTTCACAAGATGTATCTAATCCAATTACTCAAATAGATACATACTCGTACTTGTATAATGGTATTCCGATTTTTATTATGAATGGCTTGAATAACTGAATAACAAGATACATTTGTGTATGCTTGGCTTTATTTTTCATCATTGAGTTTATTAATAATTACAAAAGTTTAACATTATCTCATTCAAACGTAGAATTAGAAATTAATTAATAAAACAATTTAATGGCATTTAATTGACTCAACAATTCAGCTGAGGAGACGGTTAAACAGCATTTAGCAAAAGTTTTAGAACTAATTTTTAGTTTCTTAATAAATATATTTTCTATTCGCATAGGGACTTGAGAATCCTTTGTATGAGACGAGTATGTACATGTATATGTATATGTATATAGCACAGTTCAAAGTGGATGGATGGCTTAAGCACTTTATGCTTTTATTAATAAATTGTTTTGAGGTTTTGTTTTGTTGAGTGAGTTAATAAAACTAAGCATTTCTCCTAAATAAATCCTTTCATTTAACATACTGTATATACACATACATACATACATACATACATGCATATATACTATATTGTACTTATTGTAAATTTGCCCGATATCAAATGTGCAGACAAATAAGCCCAATTAAAGGGCTCCCCTTGGGGGCATGCCGTAAATGTGGCTAGCTGTAAATAATTAGGAGATAACGGTTTAAATACACACAATGCAGCAACAACAACAACGAAGAACATTCAAATATACATATGTATGTAAATGGTATGCATATACGAGTATGTACATACATATTTATAAATAAAAAGAGAAACGAACAAATGAACAACAAAAACGAGAAGCGAATTAAATAACATGTCTATTATATGCTATCTAATTGCAGCAAATGCCTAAAACAATTATATGTTGCGGTAGTTTCAGTTGATTTTGGGCCACTTGGGTTGATTTTCGGATAATTTCGGGTGGACTTTTTCGGTGGGGCGGGTATTTTGTCACTGACTGTTGCTTATCGACGTCGAGTAAGCGGCTTAAATTACCCCAAAAAGTATGCAATATGTTTGCTCACTTGTGTATTTAATGTGTGTTTGAGTATCTCTGTGTGTGTGTGGATATATATATATATATATATATATATGTGCGTGTGTGTGTGTAGTGACTGCTGCAGCGATTTGTGGTGAAATTATGTTAAATACACAACAATAATTATAATACTTTTGCGCAAGGCCAACAATCGGAGCAATTGTTTAAAAATGAATGAGAGACAGAGACGGAGAGAGAAAGAGGGAGCGAGACAAAGTTTTTACATATATACCACATTCAATGGCAATTTGTAAATACTGCATAAAATTATGTAATATATTGTATGTTCATCTACAACTGTATGTAGATATATAGGCACATAATACATACAGCAAAAAATGAACATTGTCAAATGTATGTGTATGTGCATGTGTACGTGTATTTGATTGCATTTGCATTTGCGTTTGCTTGTGTATTTGTATATACACACATGCACATAATTGCAATAATAATATATTTTATTTGACGGGTGATTAATGCAACATTTGTAAACAGAGCACAACATTTTGTTGCAAAGTCCGGTTAGACTGTATACTACCACATACTTATTAACAGAAATGATTATTGTTGGCCAAGAAAGTGAGATTCCATCAAATGTGAATGTGCCTGGAAATAATTGTAAGGCTTAAGCTCAAATCGGAGGCATTTCAAGACAACAAAGTGAAAGATTTCGTCTTATGTTTGATCTATTTGGAAAATTAATATTTGTAATTATTATAATAAGTATAATGTGCACTTTACCATAAAATGTTGTTTTTGTGTGTTGGAATGAGTGGTATGTACATACATACATATGTGTATGTTCGATATGATATCTGTAAATTTATCTGCTCCCTAATGTGTTTATGTGTAGAACATATTTAAAAGCTGATTAATTAAAACTCAACACTCTGTGATAAAACAATTGTTGTTGATTTCCAAATCTTGGCTATTCGATATTTAATTGGACTTTGAATGAATATTCAGTTAACAATTTACGAAATTTAATTAAATTGTACTTAGTAGAAATTTTAAAACAAATACCACATGAATGCCAATGAAATGAGAAATAAATTTGTTAATTAAAGATTAATTACCTATCTAATTAAAGATGCTCTATTGCAAAATTATAATAATTATGCAAAGGAAAAAATGAGGTGAATTTTAAAGATTGTTTTTTGTTTTAATTTAATTCATTAAATGCGTCCATATTTAGACAGTATGTCTTAAAAGTTAATAATAATTGGGCGAAACGCAGCAAACGCATTGAGAATGATTTAAAGCACTTTCTGAAATTATTTTCAGTGAAATTAAATCAAGGAAATGCGGTTGAGTGGATTACGTCCTTTTGCACAACAATATGCAATGGGGTGTGGGTTGAGGGGGTGTGGGGTGTGCATCAAAATGATTAAACTATTCAAATGCCTAAGCCAAGCTGCTGCTGCTGATGCTAAAATAAGCAAAAGCCACGCCCTTTTCACAACTTCCAAGCATTTGCCCATCGATACTCACATACTCGTCATGTATCGATGCAAACATATCCGGCACAAAACGTGGATGCCGTTGATGATTCCGTCTGGGTTGTGATATCTGTCAATTCAGTCACGGGATGCGATGGGATGGGATGGGATTTAATGGAATGAGATGATGTTGCCATCTAAATGATGGTTGTGTTGTTGCATCATCGCTTAGTTGTGGCATGGCAAATATATGTGTCAACTGGCAGTCGATGCCACAAAAATGCAGTTGCAGATGTTGTTGTTGTTGTGATTGTAGTTGTTGTTGTTGCTTTAGTTGCTTCCTTGACTGAGTTATGGCTGCTTGTACATGGAAATACTCGTATCTAGATGGGATTCCTTGCATAATTTTTAAATGAAAATGAACAACATCTTGAAATGTTCATATTTAAAGCCAACAGCAGAACAGAGCAGACAGACGCACGGGCAGACAGTGAGCCAGAGGGACAAAGAGACTGTCAGACAGACAGACAGAAAAGCCATTCAGCCAACGAAACGAGTCAGGAAGCTGCTTCAACAGCAAAATGGCTTCAAGTGTGTGGCACATCAAGTGCTTTCCACAAGTATTTTTCAATAAGTTTGTCGCCTAACTGTGCTGCCATCTCCCTCTTTCTTTCTCTTTCTCTCGCTCTTTGTCTCTCGGTCTTTCTCTCTACCCATGTGCTCAGCCATCGCACTATGGGTTCAATTCTAGCTTTTTTACAGCTAAATTTGTTTAATTACTTTACAACAAATTACAACTAAAAGTTACAAAAAAGTAAAAAATAAAAATAAATAAAAAAATTTGTGAAAATTTGCAATTAATTACAAATTTAATTTATTTATAAAGTTAACACAATTCTTTTCATAAATATTATTTTTTTACTTTACCAATTTACAGATACGAACAAGTTAGTTTTTTTTTGTTTTTCTTCAGAATAATTAAAATTTAAAATTTAGTTAATTGTTAATTTTTAATGAAACGTGTTTAAAACAAAAATGTTGAAGTTATGAAAACGTGTTAAAACAATTATTGAACTTGTTTAATCACGATGCAAATTGAGATTTCCATTTGTATTTGATTTTGTTATAAATAAATTTGGGCAACACCAAAGTTGAACATATTATGAGAGAGATAAGAGAAAGTAGTTGACTTGGACTTTGGCTTCTCTTCGAATACTTTTCGTTAAGGATTCTGGCTGAAAGAGATTCTTGCCTTTCCATTGTGCCGCACGGTTTGTTCGGGCTGTAGGCCCTCATAAGTATGCTAAGTTTTTGCGCCTCGTCGGCGCCTCGGCAAATGACAGTGTAAATCTAAGTGGCTCAAATGTGTCGACTATTAGCCCATTCCACCCCATCCCCCGCCGCGTCCCACTCCTGCTCCACCACTCTGCCATTTATTCCCGTTGCTGCGCTGCCCCGCTTAAACAAGTTGTCGGTTTTTGTCGCCTGCCAATGCGGAAGCGATTTTTGAAGCCCTGCACGATGAAGCCTTCTCTGAAGCACGTAGTGTTAGCTTGTTCTCGGCCTTTGTTTTGTTGCCTTTTCTCGCCCGATTGTTTTATTTGTTTGCGCCGCTGCTTTTACAGTTAATGCAGCAGCTGTCGCGCTGCCACTTTCCAATGCATTTTCATTTATTATGCAAATTGAAGTTTCCAAGCACCAAGTCTTCTATATACTACAATATATACAATTCATATACTATATACTATATATACATATATAAAGAAAAAAAAAAGAAAAAAAATTACACAAATATTTGCGCAAGCAGCTTGAGCCATTTGTTGCTGTTGTTTTGCTCCTTTTTTCATCGCTCGACCATTTGAACAAACTAATTTGACATTGAAATTATGTGTAAATTATATTTTATGCAATTTGCAAATTATGTTAAAAGAAAGTGGCAAAGTATGGAAAAACAAACTGAAAAGAAAGTTTTTAGGAAAACAAGTAAGAAAGCTGCCACCGCGTTAACTCGATTTTGAGATACCCTGTAAAATTCATTTATGAATTATTTTTATTAATTGTACAATATAATTTTTGATTATTTCAACGATAAGTCTAGAAAATCCTTATTCCATTTAATAAATGAAGAAATATATTATAATATATATGTGCTCCAACAGATCCTTCGATGCGTCACATATTTGGTCAGAAAGTCATCATAATCCCTGAGAGAGTATTGGGGAAATGAAAAAACTTGCGACTCGGCACAAGGCGCGCAGCTGTCAATGAAGAGGCGGCAAATAAGATGGATTGACTGGCCAAGTAGATGCTGTTGCACTGCAAGGATAACAGACGAAATCTGCCGAAAGGGCTGGCATAGTGGCGGGAAGAAATGTAAACAGGGTGGGGGGGAGGGAGGCAACTGTAATCAAATATAAGGTGAAAGCAATTGGCCAGCTTGAAAATTGAAATATTGAGAGAATTTTGGGAAATGATTCCTGCGGTTGTTTTCCATAATTCGCAGCTGACATCGAGATGCCCCAATTTATTTTTCCACACTCGAGTATTTAGCATATTCGTTAGAAAGTTGAAAAGAAATCAAAAGAAACACGCAATACATATAAATGTATGTGTGTGTGTGTGTGTGTGTGTGTGTGTGTGTGCGTGTGTTTGTTTATTCTTGTTTGTTCGCAGTTATTAAATTCAATTGTAAAAGCGATTCGATTTAAATGGTCTCTTCATACTTGGGGCACACTCATTTCGATTCAAATTCAAATTTGTATACAATATTTATTTATTCATTTAGCGTCTGGCTTGAATCGCTTATCCAAATTACTCACATTTCCATTTAAATTTGATTCATTTGCGAATCATTGGCAGATGTGCCGCCTAATATCGATATTATGTCATTGAGCTTTGATTTATGGCTAGCATTCGTAAACACACAAACATAGACACATACAGACACGCACACACACACGCTTACACATACATACATTCACAGGCTCGGTAGGTGACCCACACCCGCGGCCTTCAATAATGAGAATTATTATGAAAAATCAAATTTTCACTGATTGCCACCAGGCGGCAAGGACGAAACGTTGTCTGTCGCTTGGCCACGTGACTGGCCATGTTTATGATCGGCCATCAGTTTAATGGGTCGAATCAATGAATTCGTGCCCTCCGACATGCCAACTCCAAGCGAGAAAGAGAGAGAGAGAGAGAGAGACAGAGAGTGACAGTGAGAGAGATAGCGAAACATTGCCAACCGTACCACCGTGCCACCGCACCACTGCGCCTCTCTGTGTTTGGCTTCGCTGTCTGCAGTGTCGCCACCAAACTCCGCCATGTGGCATGTGGCATGGTATACAGAAATAGCATGCCTCACATTCGCGCAACAAATTTAATCATTTCCTTATGTTGCAGCCCGTTGGTTGTGCTGATGCCACTTTTGACCATTATTTTTGCTTCAGTTTGTAATGCATCCTCTCTCTCGCCCTCCCTCCCTCCCTCCCTCCCGCACCCTGTACCTTAGTCACTGAGTGGGGCCTAGATCCACACGCGCATGTCTTTCGTCTGGCAATGGAGCCAAAAATATCCACGCGTTCATAAATAGCCTAACGCAAAGTTGTCCAGACGCGAAGCTGCCAGCCAGTTGGAGTCATCATTATTCGATGTGCACCCATCCACTATGCGGCTATATACGACCGATCCCCCGAAAACCATATGTATAACTATTCAACGTATTTATATTATATACATACATGTACATGTATATGTATATATGGATATGGGATACAGTGACATGTCGCTAAACGGAATATCTTAATTCGAATTGAGTTCGTCGCCAATTGTAATAAATACATTGAAATTTATTAATAGAAATTTATTATTTATTATATTAATTATTTAATTGTATTTTTTAAATTATTGTATTTTTTATTTAAACATAATTTTTATTTATTAATTATCATAGTATTATGGTATGATACTTAGCAGTTATTTTCTTATCATTCATAAATTAAATTTTATTTTTAAAATCAATAATTTTAATATTAATGAATTTGCGATATAAATTATTAAAGTTGAATATAAATTTAAAAATATTAAATTAACGTAATAAATGTATGTATAATTTTAATTTAATATTTATGGATGAGAATTAATTAAATATCAAATTGTATGTAAAGTGGAAAAATAAAATTTTCTATTGACTTTTATTCGTTCGAAAAAAAAACTGTATAATATATCCAGAACAGTGTCTGCCAAAAGTAGTTACACCCTCCAACATTCTCATGGTAATTTGTCATAATAATATGCCAAAGTTCTTTCAGTTTGAATCTGTTTTGGCAGATTTTACTGTAGCAAATATCATTCAATTTGCAGATTTTAAGTAAACATCAACTGCCGCGTGGGTGTCGTGATGGGAGAGAGGCGGCGAGAATGATGGCGATGAGGATGAAAATGGAGATTGAGATAGAAATAGAACTAGTGACGGAGATGGAGATGGAGGTGGAGGTGGAGGTGGAGATGGAGATGAGAACACAAATAGTCAACAATTTGAATTGGGGCAGGTTTGAAGATACACAATGAGACAATGAGACTAGCTGAGAAAGTCGTTTAAGCTTTTGATTAATCCCCGCAAATCTGTGTCTAAAGCTCTGCCAGCACATTAAAGCTTTCAGCGCGCTTAACAGCTTGAAATGCTTTTTGCGATATTTTGTAGCAAGCAGTTAAGAGTTTTACGGCTGCCACTTGATTGTTGCAACAATGTTATCATTTGATTCATTCGGGAAATTTGTCAGGCAATGTGATTGAATCATTGGGACTGTGTAAATGCTTAAATCCAATTTGCATAATACCGAGCACCAAGTACCGAGTACCCAGTACCGAGTATCGAGTATCGAGTATCGACATACGTATCTTAGCTTGGGATTTCAAGGTTTTGCAATCAACTCATGCAAATAACTATCGATGTCAGTGAATGCTGAATATACAAACATACTCGTATGTAGATGGTTAGACGATGAGTGCAAGCCGCGTTCAAACAAATGAACTCATATTCGTATTCATGGATACACAAATACATGCACACAGACATGTATTGTACATGCATATGGCACACACATTACACATGCATACATTTACTCTTGGCTTGTAGCTGCCAAAATCAAATCGAATAAGACAATTCATTCGGTTCATAGATTTGAACAGCGCATCGGTGGGCTCATTGCCCGCTGGCATTGTTTACAGTCATCTGAATTGTAAACGAGCCATGTGAATTTCTATTACAAACTGAATAAAAATTACGACAAAAAAACCTACATATACATATACATAGTTGTATGTATATATATTGGAAAAGTTTTACATTTCACTGAGAATATGAGAATAACAGAAATGTGGGCCATTTGAAATTACTTTAAGTATAAGAAGTGCGCTAGGAAATTAACTTTAATAAATCTGAAGCAATAAATGACGTAGCATAATTAAAATTATTCTTTAGATTTTATGCCCATATTTTCTGCTTTCATGTGGCAAGCGTAATCGCTGGAAAATTCGCCGGGAAAACGATGCGAATGTATTGCGACTTTTCGCATACTCTAAGTGCAAATCTAAAAATTACATGTGTATTTATTTGAGCATACGAGTATCCGAAATAAGAAGAGAAAAGAAAAGAAAAGAAAAGAAATACTTATACTACAATATATTACTCGTATATCCAGAAGGCAGAAAGTATACAAGTTGAAGCTAGCACTCAGCAGCCAGAACCTGTATCCATTCAGCGGGCAGATGGCCGGAGGGACGGACTTGCGGCCGGACGAGCAGCCGGAGTCAGACGCCATCGTCGACATTTTGGAATGTAATTTTAGCTTGGGGGAAAAAACTGGCAAAACTGCAAAGTTTTATGTATTAAGCAAAAAAATAAGAATATAAAAAAATATATTTAAGCATTTGGCTAGCAGATGATCGACTACGAGATATCCAAGATTTTATTGGGATACTCATTTAAAAAAACATAAATGTATTTTATAAATCTGATTGTAGCTTCAAAACAAAAATTCTGAAAAGAATTTATATTAGTTTTTTTTTTAATCGAGTATGAATTATTGAATTAAATTGATTTTAACTTAATAAATTTCATTATGAGTATAAAATTATTTCTTAAATGTAAATAATTTGTTTAATCCAACTCAAAATAAATTTATATTAATTATAATAATTTTTAATTAATTTTTGGCAAAAATCTATCATAAACATGTATAAATGGAATGTATACAATGTTTATACCCTATCAACAGTTTTGGCATAGGGTATTAAAGCACTGCGCGCTTTTTATATCCAGAAAGAGAAATGCAACAGTTTAAAGAGGCAGCAACAAATGCGCACAAATGTCAAAACAGCGCCCACAAAATATAACTGTGTGTGAGCGTATGTATATGTCTGTGTAAGCGTGTGAGTGCGCGTGTTTGAGTGAGTGTGCGTGCATATGTATGGTATGTATATAGACTGCACTCATTTGATATGCATGGCGGGTGCACAGAGCATATCACTGGAATTCTAATTTGCAAGCGAAATTGAACGGAAATGGCAATTTTCAAAGTGAAATGGCGACAGCTGCATGAAAAGCTGCGACAGCTGCAAATGTTTGGCACCCAAAAGTGATTCCCAGCCAGGCATTGGCACTGGCACTGGCACTGGAACTGTCACTGCACGTGTCCTCCAGATGCACGCGCTCGAACCGGGTTCAATGGGTGTCATCAGTTGCAGTTTATAATGAGAGCCAATGAAAGCGAAAGTGAAGCGCCCATTGCAGTTGTCACTTTATCAGGCACCATCACGGGAACAGTGACCACCGCATCAGTCACGGGATCGGTCACTGGTGTAGCAATTAGCCGGATCACCAGCAACTATAACAATCAGGGGCTGGCTGAAGTACAATAGATATAATTTCAGAATTTACTGTAGCTGCCACATAAACAAGAAGTTGAATGCCGCCGTATGCTGTGGCAAGGCGTTTGGGGCACCTAGCTAAGTAACTAGAAGTAGCCATCAGGCATTTTTACAACTCATTTAACAAGGCATCGCCTTTAACAAAATATCCCTTCTCCCACTAAATCTCTCGCCCCCCCCCCCCTGCGAAAGCAAAACAACAAATAAAAACAAAATACAAAAACAAAAAAATGAAAATGCAAATGAAAGAAAAATGAAAGAAAAGCATTAACCACAAGGACGATGATGACGACAATGAGGCGAACGCTGGCAGCAGCTTGTCGCAAGTAAGGCACCATTGCCCCACATACAAACACACACACACACACACACACACATACAGAGAAACAATTTGCATATTCGACTTCATTAAACGCGCGCTTCAGTAAACGCTTTTGCCCCGGCAAGTTGCTTCATTTTTTCCATTGTTTTCTTCATTTTGAAGTATGTTGTTTTGTTGTTGTTGTTGTTGTTGTTTTTTTTTTTTTATTTTTAATTTTATGTTGAATCTTTTGGGCCTGGCTCTCATCTCTTTTGCCACTTCATCGTGTTGGTCAGTCGTGGAGCAGCTGTCTAGCAATTTATCACGCAAGGGTCGCCAGCCAGCCAGCCAGCCGTACCCGGGTACCCAAAGTATCTGTATCTGAGTAACTCAGACCGAGTCAAGAACAAAGCAAAAAAAAAAAAAAAAAAGAACAAAATTATATAAACATATATAAAAGAAAACCCCAAAAGCCCCAAATCGACCGCATGCCAAGCTAACAGAGTCACCAGGCAGAAGCTAGACAGAATTGCTGCTGCTGTTGCTGCTGCTGTTGCTGTTGCTGCTGCGTCTAATCTGCGTCTTGTTGGCAACAGATTGAAATTTATTACGCATAAATCTAGGCATTCATTTGCACCTGGCCAGGTTGCTCAGGTTGCCAGGTTGCTAGGCAGCTCAGAACGCGTCGCAATGCAAACTATGTGGAACTGTGGAAGCAACAGTTTAGCGACTCTGCATCCTGGCCCATGCTCCTTTCAGCTCCTTTCAGCTGGAGTTGGTGGCAATTGATAGCTGCTGGCGCGTGCAGCTACGCACAGGTGACAATCGGTGGCAACCACCACCAAGCGGCCGCGTCGCAGTCCTTGTCAGTGGCAATGCTATTATATATTCTCGCCCTTAAACTCATCCTTAATCTCATCTTCATCCTTGTCCTCATCCTCATCCGCTGGCTCATGCTCATTCTCGTCAACATTCAATGGCAATGAAGGTTGAACGTGCCGCAATGTGCGTGATTGCTGGTCAGATTGGTCCTGACGTCCTGCTGCTGGGTTGGTCGGGATGATGGTCATGGTGGGCAGTCTGGGGTGGCGGCGCAGGGGAAGGGGTATATGTATTTTGTAGTTTGTTGGCTCATTGGCACAAATAGATTTTCATTTCATTTCGCTTAAGCTCATGTTTTAGAGCCTTTGAAACTTTAGAGCAAGGACGTGCGCCAACTGCCTAACGAAGCATCGATACATGGGGCACGCATCTCAATGCCAAATAAAATTGGAGCTTTCAGCTTGTACCCGGCAATATGAACATCATCATTCGATAAGCAAGCCAAGAGTGGCTTCACCCAAATACTGCTCGACTATGAGATACCCTGCACGAGTACACGAGTCTATGCCAAAGTACAAGTACAGTGAGCAATGTGAATAAACTTTTCCTTTTACATTTCAAAATAATATTGATCAAGAGCATATATATAATAAATAAATAAATATAGAATGTATATAGATATATATGTATGTATATAAATAAGTATATACATTTTGGACCCCATTCTGTCTGTCACATACACATGAATGTTTACATAGCACTTAACATCGTTTTTTTTTTTTTAACTTTTTCAAAGGGTGCAGGCTGTAAAAATGAGCACAAATGGACAGACCGACGGACAGAGAGAGATAGAGCGAGAAAGATAGAGAGAGAGACAAACAGACAGTCAATAGATAGACAGATGGTTAGACAAACAGACAGTGAGACAGGTGGACGGACAAATGAAAACAGACATCGCTAACGAATATTGGCATTGGCTTTTGGCTGAGTCATCAATAACATGCACTCATACTCATACTCATACTCATACTCATGCTCATACTCATACTCATGCTCATACTCATACTCATACTCATACTCATACCTTATGTCCGTGCATTCACTTTTATTCAAACGCGCACTCACACTGCGCCATTTGTGAGTGGCGGCAAGGAAATCGCATACATCGAAAAAAGAACTCAAATAGATATACAAAAGTCCTAAACAGCAGCTATAGAAGTCATTCGAACACTTCGATTGAAATGTGAATATAAAATGCAAATATCGAGGCAAGTAACAGTGAGTGCGAAAAGTATGTGGCGCATCGAATACGTTGCACGAACTATTTAAATTCAAATGTTTAAATGTGGCTGGTCAGCAATTAATAAAACAGTTAACCACCAATGAATCATGAATGAATGTTATGAATACACCTCTGCGCGTATTTGCTGCCGCACGAGTAACACTCACACTCATTTGTTCAGCCATTCAATTCAAATGAATAGTTTAGCCACATCTTGTTCGTTGACTTTTGTTACCTACTGTGTTCTCAGCCAAGTCATCAATTTGCTTGGCCTGGTAAACACAACGAGAGAGACAGAGCGCCAAGCACAACTTGAGTATGTATGTGTGAAAAAGAGACAGTGAGACAGTGAGGGAGAGAGAGTGAGAAAGAGAGAGGGTGGAAGGGAGAAGGGGGAGGAAGAGGACAGGGGCAAAGAGCAGTTTTCATAGATGATTCCGTTTGCTTTTTGCTTTTCTTGCAGCTTTCCATGTCCTGACGTCCTGCGTGTCGTCTATTTGCAAGGACTATTTGCTGTGCCTTTATAGTTTTTACGTCTGTTCTTTGCCATTTTCATATTGTTTGACTTGGCACATGCTTTTTTCCTTTTCCTTTTCGTCTTTTTTTTTTGTGTTTTATAGTTGTTTTCGTTGTTGTTGTTGTTGTTGTTGTTGCTATGACAGTCTCTTTTAGCATAGAGCCAAAGGTTCATAAGAATGAAGAGAAAACTCAAAAATGACACTAATACCATAACATGCCAGGCCAAAGAGCTGTCAGTCAGTGCAGAACACACACACACACACACAAACATACACACAAACATACACACACACAAACATGATGTCACTACGCGTTTAAAAGGCAACGCAACATGTGACGTTTTCTTTTGTAATTTTCAAGAGGGTGTCACAGATTTCCCATAGCCAGTATGTAATAACGAGTATGTATGTATGTATGTATGTATGTATGTATGTATATACATACCTTGGGCATACAGCCCCATAATCCCAATCGAAAATATAAAAAAAGCAACAAGAGAGGGCAACAACAAAAAAAAAAATCAAACTAAAATACAAAAACAAAAAAAGAAACGTAAAAAGAACAAATGAAAAGAAAAACAAATTATATACACATAATACCTGGATCAAGTTGAGGAATTACGGATTGTTATCATCATTATCTTTGACTCGTTTTTGGAATTAATGCAGTGAGCATACATACACACATACATACATACATACATACATACGGCATCAGATTCTACCAAATTAAATATAATAAATAATAAAATTAAAAATATAAACAAAACTTATTTTAACTTTTAAATGATAAAATCAAAAAGAGAACAAAACAATTATAAATTTAAATTTAACATATTTTTTAATCAAATGGTGTTTTCAATTAAATTAATTAATTAATACGATTCAATTTAATTTGCTCTTCATTATTGTTAATTGTCAAATACTTATTACATATAAAATTTATAATATTTTCTTTACAAATGTTTAAAAATATTTTCGAATGAAATTTTTATATTCAGAAAGTAATTTATTCATTTTGACATTCTTTTAATTTCGAATGAAACATTTAACTAGTGTATTTAATTTTTAATAATTAAAAGAAGGAAAATGAAAATTGTTGCAGATTTTCTTAAATTTTTATTTCGTTTTTGCTTCAGGTTATGTTTCATTGGTCTTGTGTTGTCAACGAAAAGTGTATATGATTATTTTGTTGCTAAATTGCGAGTGTTTAAAATATTTCAGCAATTTTTTAATTGCAATATTATGAGACATAATTATTACTTACGATTAAAAAAAAAAGAAAATCAGTACGCAGAAATAATTAAAGAAATTTATAGAAAGAATTTTTTATATTCCTAATCTTATTATTCTTTTATTTTTTGATTCAGAAATTAAAAAAAAAAAACAAAAGTATGTTTAATGATTATAAAAATAATGAAAAGTTTAATAATAATAATAAAAATATTAAAAATAAATTGTGCCTTTAGTCACAGTGCAAAGTCATCGTTTAGAGCATCTGATGTTCGGTGCGTTTTCCCTTTATTTTTCATTTTTCATTTTACATTTTACATTTTTTCTTTTTATTTTTCATGTTGCTTTGAGCTCTAATGGTGTGCTTAAGTATGTTGCCACACTGCGCTGTTTGGGTGCATGGTGAGTGTTGTGTGGGGAGGGGGGGGGGGGAGGGGGAGTATGTTGCTCCGTTATTGTGTGACCTTCGTTACGTGTTTGGCAAGTTCATTTTTAGCGCGCAAAGTTAACTCGCAGCGGAGGCAGCCAAATAAACACGATGTTTGCTCAAGTAGTTGCAAGTGACGCTGAGTGTCTGTCCGCCCCTTTGCCCCTCTGCAACAAGCGCTGCCCTCACCCCAACTCCCAGGCCATAAGCAACTGCATGCGTGTGTGTGTGTTTAGGTGAAGTGTATGTGCGTGTCTGTGGCACACGCGCCCCATTATATGCTTTATTATATGGCACACACAACACAAAAACTCAAACATAAACATCTGTGAGCAACTCTATGCATGTGTATATGCATGTGTGTGTGTGTATATGGGTGTGTATGTGTGCTGAACGAAACTTATTGTATGGCACCGAGCTGGAACATGCTCATGCCATCATACCATGATGGCGTATAAAAAGCGAATGTCCTGGCTCTTTCCTACCTAATTTGGCAACATTGCGAATTTCTTCATTTTTCATGCATGCTAATGTGAATATTTTGACAGCTATTGCTGTATGTAACACTCATATACAGAGACGTTGTCTCGTCTGGTGTGCTTAGATGCGAATTACTGGTATTACGAGCATATTCTGAGGGCTCATCCTTGTTATATTTACTCTGTTCAATGAATTATTGATGTCCTTGTGCAGTTTCATACCTCATCAAGTGTAATTTATAATATTATATGTTGTGGCGCCCAACGTGCGCCAATTCATACAATTCATATGTATGTGTGTGTTGAAAAATAATTCAAGCTTAAATTATCTCCAGCACTGGCAATTAAAAACAAAAAACAAACAACAAAATACAAAATACAAAAAACAAAAGCATTAATAGCTGAAATTTGAGAAAATTGAAATTATTTTTGGGGTTTCTTTTAAAATTGTAAAACAAGAAAACAAAACAAAAATTCAAATCAAACAATTTAAACTTTATAATATGGCTTTGTTGGCAATTGACTTCACTTCTCAGCGATTTGTGGCTGCATTTTGGCCACATGCCTCGCATTTGATTGGGATGTTGAGTTCAAGTGGCTGTTGACATGGCTTTGGCTATGAACGAACCGTTTTAACTTGGCTATCAGATTTAGACTGTTCTTCCAATCGTCACTTTCATTATAAATGACCTTCAGATAGACTGTCAACTATCGTCAACTGTTAACTGCCATCTGCTACCTGCCACCTGCCACCTGCCACCTGCCATTTGGCCAAATGCAACTTTGATCCATTTGTAATCAAATTCAATAAAGTTGCATTACAATTGCGCATAAATTTCGGGCCAAAATGGAAGTCGAAATAGATGCATTGAAGGTCTTGCATAAATACATGAACAAACCAGTAAATTCATGCATATGCAGCACTGCGTATGCGTTACACTCATCCCACCTCTCCCCTCTTATCACCGCCACACACCCACCCACCCATACGATTTCCCCCCCTTTCGTGCCCATCCATTGCCAAACCTGGAGCCATTGCCACACATATGGTTCATGTGGCGTAACATTGGCAGAGGCGGTTAATTCAAGTTTTGATGAAAGCAGAGTGCGAATAACAAACAACAAACAATGTCGAATGTGATCGAAACTCGAATACCCTAACATTTTCAGCATATATATACATATATCTGAATTATCCAGGTTTACTCTCTTCCATTTTTGGCGCAAATTTGATTTGTAATTGTTTCATGAATTCAGAAACATTTAATTGTTTTTTTTTTTTGTATTTTTTGACACGTGCATAGCACGGATTATGGCATGGCATTTGATCAGTGGGGGAATACCCGCAGTGTAGGGTATAAAAAGGATGCTGGCAATGTTCGCTGTGGCAATGCAGCTCATAAATATACAGCGACACCGCCACATTGCACTATGCTGCGTGTTTGTGTTCGAGTTTGATCAAACAAGATGGCGGGCGCATAAACAACTGCATGCCCACAAACACACATTCACACACATATAAATATATATATATACTCACATATATACATATATGCATGCATATGCATGAGCATAAGTCAATGTTGCCTTTGGTTGTGGGTGCGGGTGCGGGTGCGAGTGAAAGTGATGGGTGGATGGAGCTGTTGAACAGGCTGTGTGTGTGTGTGCATAAACTGTATATGCATGCATGTCTGTGTGTGTGTGCAGTTGTGGTAGTTTCGCGGTTCGGATTTGGGTTGCACTTGTCGCTTGCAAATAAATGAAACGACAAACAAGGCCGCTTTTGATTTGCGTAATCTTGGTTTAATGCGGTTCCCATTGTTATTGTATTGTATTTGCTGTTGTTGTTGTTGTTGTTGCTGTTGCTGTTTGTGTGAATTTTCTTAAGAAAAACTATTGAGTAAAAGAAAGAAAACAATAACAATAACACGATATACAAGAAGCGTATCAGCAGCCACAGCATGGCAATTGAATTTGGATTCTTTTGGAATTGCATCGAGCTGCATCGAAGCTCGTGACAAATCGCATGTGGCTGGCAAATGCTAAGCCATGGCTTACAACCAGCGACAGCAGCTGAGAATTTGGCCAACAACTCTGATTGTCAACTTTGCCATATATTCCATTCCATTCTATTCCATTGCAATCCTTTGCAATCCATTCCAATCCATTCCAGACAGCACGCAACTGGCTTAAATAAATGTCTGTGAAATTTTTGGCAGCAGCTGGGGAAAAACACAGCAAAGCTTATCAAACCAATTGTAAATTCAAAAGAAAAAAATGAATTAGATAGAGAGAGAAGCGATAGAGAGAGAGAGAGAGAGAGAGAGAGAGAGAGAGAGAGAGAGGGAGAGGGAAAGAGAGAAGCAATCTTTCTGTAAATGCGATCATTAATTGAATAGTTAAAGCCGAAAGATCTGCGACGCATTCGTCAAGTTCAAGTGGCCCAATCTGAATGCACTCGTAATATATTCACAGTGACTCACTTATTTAATTAAATGACTTGGATTTGTTGTCTTCGAATAGCACTTGGTTTATCTTTTGATACCCTTTATGTTCATGCCAAATGCTAAAAGGGCATATACACACTCACACTTTTCACTCAAATGGAAATGAAATAAAATCAATTAAATTAACTAAAGCTAATTTTGTTTTATAAAAAAATAATTTAATTAAATTAATTCACAAACTTTGGATTTATTCATTTATTCAAAAAAAAAAAAACAAAACAAAAAAAAAATGATAAGAAAACATCAATTAAAAATGTTGTGATATTATTGACAATTTTTGGGGAATATATTCTTTAAAATGTTAATAAAAGTTTTAAATAATTATTTAAAAAAAAAACAAAAAAAAAATTAAACAAAAATCTATAAAGAGTCTCCGATAAAGTGAACTAGGGTAACTTATTAGTCGAACCCTTTTATTGTTCTCATTTTTGTTTTGCTGCTGTTGCATTCTCCTCGTGCTGCAATTGCACTCGGTTATCTGCAATTTGCCACATTTTGGGCTGTACTCGTCCTGGCTTATGGCCTGAACGTTATCCTCTTTTGTTTTCTGTGTGCTTATGCAAAGCATATTGCTGCTCATTATCTCACAAGGATTAACATGTTATCCTTGGCACGCGCGAGCGCTTCTTGCGCGGCTGCTTCTGCTCATTATTATTGTTGTTGTTGTTGCTGTTGTTGTTGCTGGTTTCGCTCTTGTTGATTCTTGCATGTCCTTTGCCTTGGTTTCACATTGCACTCTACTTTCTATACCCTATGCGCTTTGAATACGCCTAAAGCAGGGTATAACCGAGTCGGAGTCATTTATTCTAAAGGCAGATCTCCGATTCCATGAATGGTTTCTAATCTCGACCAATTTCTTGCCAAAACTGTCTGCTGGGGCTTGAGATGGGCTGAAACGTTAGCGGACTTTGCGTATGACAGAGTTTTCGTTCGAACTGGGTATCTTTTAGTCGAGCAATTGCGCTTATTCGCAAGTTTCTTTGGCTTTTTTTCCCCAACGCTTTTGGCAGAGAAGCGAACAAGGCGTAGGCGACTAACGAGGCGGGGCGTGACGAGTAAGCGGGCCGGGGCGTGTCGAGGAGGGCAGGCGGATGTTGGTAGTTGTACCAGCAGCGGGTACAGCGGGATTGGGGCGGGTGGAGGAGAGGGACAGCTTTGGGGCGCCCTGTGCACCGAATGCGTAACAAGAATTATTACCACATTTTTGCTTCCTTAGCGCTGTTCAGTTGTCCACCCGGCTCCAACCATCGTCATCCGCATTTAGATTGTGTTGCTCCGGCGGATTTGCACGTTGCCTTTGTCATGGCTATACGGCTGCCCGCCCGTTACCCACACCGCACCCGCACCCGGATCGCCCCGGGGCGCTACATCTCGTTCTGCCAGTAATGCGGAGTACCAGCTCCAACATTGGGAGCGAGTGGTGGCATGCAAATGGCGCTTCGCCTTGTTTGTGGCAATGTTTTGTGCAGCAGCATTTTTACCGTTTTGCCGCTTTTGGGAATAGAATGTGGAGAATGAGGAACGGGAAGCGGGAAGCGGGGGCCCAGTGCCCTGGTCGTGTCGCTCATACGCCGTGTTGCACCCGCAAAGCGCCAAAAAGCCGGCAGGGGAAAACGAAGCAGCGAACACCGCAAACAGTTAAGAGCTGCGAGGCGTTAGATTTCGTTGCCTCTCGCTCTCACTACCACTCGCTCTCTTTCACTTTCTCTGTCTCTCTTCCAATAGACTCCGGCTTGGTATGCCCACCTAAGATACATATATATTGTAGTATGCACTGTATATGTATAAGCTTTCCTATCCAGCGTTTCTTTCGTTTATTTATTGTTTCACTCTCTCTCTCTTTCTCTCTCTCTCTCTCTCTCTCGCTGGTGCGCTCTCTTTTCCTTGTGCTGTTCTTTTTTTGCCGTGCAGTATTTTTTTCTATTTTCTCTGTTTTTTATGGGTATTTTTTTAATTTTCTTGCTACGGGTTAAGCGGCCCTTGGCTTTTGGCTCAATGTATTTACCTTTGCGCCGCATCTCGCCACCCACGCCCCCCCCCTTCCTGCCACACACTCTCTCCGCACTTAGCCTTAGCACCCATCTCTTTGTTTTTTGACTCGGCTTTTGTTAAACAAAGAACATGGCTGATACAATTGCACCAAAAAAAAAAAAGGAGAAAATTGCAACAACACTAATAATAATAAAAAATGGAAAAGCCAAAAAAAAAAAAAAAACGAACAAGAAAAAAAGAGAAGAACAGAAAAAAGCAACGTACAACGAATAACGAATAACCAAGTTGGCGAGGCAGAAGGCAGGTGGGGCGAGCAAACAAAGTGATAGAAGTGAGAGAAAGAGAGGTGGAAAAGTAGAAGAAAAAAAGAGAAACACAAAGCTTTGGATTGATTGAATTTCGAATTTTTAAGCATTTCGCCGCAGTCCAAAATTTCGTTAGCCAAATTGCAAAAGGCGAATGCACAGAACCGAAAATTGCAAAAGAACACAAATAACAACAAAATAACAAAATACAATAATAAAAAAAAACAAATAACAAATAACAAATATGGCAGACTTAAAGCTCTGCGCGCAAAAGCAACAAAAAGAAGAAGAAATTTAAAAAAAAAATAAGGAAAAACACTTCAAACGAAATGTGTTCGTTTCATGGATTTTTCTCATTTTTTTCCTTTTCCTTTTATTTTTATTTTTATTTCTTTTTTAAATTTAATTTTCATTTATTTTTATTTTACATGTATTTTTTTTTTTTATTTGTATTTTGTTGCCCTAGGACACCTTTGGGAAATATTTAAAAAATTAGCAGCTGCGGTGAATGATTTCAAACAGAAGCAACAAATCGGATTCCAAGAGGATTCCAGCTTAAATCGGTTTAAGATAATGCTTTCCATATATGAAGAGTATAAAATACATATAGAATATGTATATACATACATATATGTCAACAATATACATTTTAAACGAAATAAATTTATTGTTGTATTTAAATTTTGATTGTACGAATTATTAAAAATCAAAAGGTTAAGACTTTAATGGGTATCTGATTTACAGGGTATTGAGTATGAGTTTTACCTGAAAACATTTTAAGTTACACATAAAATGAGAAATAATATTATTAATTATCTTATTAAATTGTGAATTTATCGCTATATTCACGATACTAAAAAACTAACAAAAAAAATATTTAAAGAATAAACTGTTTTTACTTTCTGGCTTATGCTAATATTTTAAGAGCTTCCGAATCATTTTTAAATATTTTTATGATGATTGAATTAAATACAAGATATCAGTATTTATAGCATGTTGATTTTTGCATATTTTCCACTTAACGAATTGGAATTTGTTTAGAATAATAATTATTCTGGCAGAAGATGTGTATGTTAAGTAAAAATTGATGTTTGTTAAAAGTTTTTCATAAATCAATTGATTGGCAATTGATGATATTTTTGTAAATATCTGTGAATCGAATCGAATAATTGAATAATTGAAAGTGAATACGAATCAATATACTTTTGACTGCCATTCAAAGCGAAACACTTGATAAACCCATTTGGAAATTTGCTCTCTCATTGCAGGTATATCTGGTGTGGTGAGTGACTGATTGATTGATTGATTGACTGACAAGCGAAAGTCCCAGTTCAGTTATCTATGCACTTATGGTCCCCGGGATGAGTGCCTGCCAAGGAGTCAAATTTGCACTCGATTCTATTCAAGACAAGCAACAAAACTTTATAAGTCCTTCTCCTGTTGACCAGACTGGGGCTATCGGTTTACCTAGACAAAGAAAAGGCATCGCTGCAGGCAAAGATGGTGTTGATGGTGGCAGGGGGTCCTTAACGGGTGGCCTTTAAGTGCAGTGCGAGCGCCAAAGGACCAACGGACGGACAAAAGAGAAAGAAAAGCGCCAAGGCATACAAAAAGGAAACAAAAGGCATGTGGCAAAAAAGTGTGAAAAGGACTTGTGCATATTGAATTACGCGACAAGTGCAAGCAAGTTTGAGGCTTTTTAAACTGTTTATGCTTCAGTGGGTGTACGTGTGGGTGTGCGTGTCGGTGTGCGTATAAGTGTGTGTGTGCTTGTAACTGAATAGTTGTGTGAGTGTCGAACGAATGAGTGTATGAACGCCATTATTTTGTTATAACAATGGTAAAGTTTCGAACAGAGCCCAACAACCGCAGACCATGCCCACTAGTATATGTATATGCCCCCTTTCCACCCTTCATCCCTCCCTCCATTCATCCATCCCTTCATCCTGCATCTACATTTATGTCCCCTTGGCCAGAGCCCGCATTTCTCCATAGCTGCAGCAAACACTTAACACAATCAATACACACACATACACATCACACACACACACACACACACACACACACACACACACACACATACTCACACACACTCGTTGGGGCAATGCTGTGAAAATGAGTGAAAGAAAATGAGTTAATGGAAATTCTTAGCAACTATTGTGATTTGACAGCTGCGTGTAAACTTGAGCACAAAAGACGCTCCCAACCCTCAACCCTCAACCCTCAGCCACAGCCTCAACCCCCCGCACCAACCTCCACCTCAGCCCGGCACCCACTCCGTCCGCCCAACGGCTGCAGCCCAGCCACTGAAATTGCCCAGCGAGTGCTGTTAAAGTGTTAAGAGGAACTGCACAAAGACGGCCAAAACTGACAGTTTAAGGAAAATTGCAAAGGAAACTCTCTAAAAGCAGCCAACCAAACCTGGAAGAAACGTTGCAGCTCCGCAGAGCGTGGAGCATGGGGGCATGGGGCATGGGGCATGAGGGCATGGGACCATGGGGCATGGGGCAAGCAGCCGCAGTTTCTAGTTGCCAGTTTTTCAACTTGCCAAGCTATTTGCTATTTGAAAGAAAAGCCAAAAAGAGAAGAATGAAATGAAATAAAAAAAAATCATAAAAGAAAAGAAAAATAGAAAAGAAAAGCAAAGAAAAGAAAAGCAAAGAAAAGAAAAGAAAGGAAAATACAACTTCAACTTAACTTCAAAAATAATAAGTGGCAAAGGAAGTGCTAAGAGATGCGTAGCTGAGAGATGAGCCTGAAAGGACATCGCACAGATACACCCGCACTCGCATACACACACACACACACACCTACATATATAGTTGGGTACACATACATATGTATATGGTATGTTTGTACATAGAAAACATAAATAAATAAGTACAAAATCATTGCAAACATCTTCATGCACACATATGCATATACATAAATATACACACACTTCGTCATTTAGGGGTGTGTGTGTGTGCGTGTATTTTCTGTGTGTGTGTGTGTAGTTCAGCTGGTACAATAAAAACGTTGGAAATGTGGCGATAAATCCCAATACACAAACGCATCATTATCCATTTCTAGTTATGTATACGTTAACGGCGAGTGAGCTAGACAGCTAGAGACAGTGAGAGCGAGAGAAAAAGCGGAAGAGCAAAAGAGAGAGAGAGAGAGAGCAATAGAGAGAGCGAGACTAGAGTGTGGAGTCCGGTCGAACTGTGAATTGCCATTATTTGGAAGTAAGTCTCTAGGCAACAGCAGATACCGTCAGTCCACATCCTTCATTCAAACAGGTCTTTAAGCCAAAAGCAAAGCAAAAGCAAAGCCAAAACCAAAGAAAACCAAAAAACAAAAACAAGAGTCAAAGCATAAATAAATAAAATGATAAATAAATGTTTTAGGAGGGGCTGCGGGCTATAAAATATTCTTTAGTTTGGCTACAATAACAATCTCATTTCGCTTTATTTTAAGTTTAAAATAATTTATTGAGACGCCCTTAAATATTTATTTTTATTTTTATTTGATTATTTTCTTTAACTCTTTGTTTACTTAAAATATAAAGTTTAAAGTATATAACAAATAGTTAGACGCATTTTTTTTTAATTTTATTTATTTAAGTATATGTTTTTGGACCATTTGTTGCCGTGTTTAGAGTTTATTTTCCAAATGAAATTGAATTGTTTTTTTTTGTTTGTCAATAAAAGTATTTCATTGCGTTTTGCTGATTGTCAACCCAATCAGGTCGCCAGCCTCGTAACATGTTCTGCTTGTATGAGTGTGTGGTGGAAATGTTAGCTATGGCTAGCCACGCCCATACGCCCATAGCTGGAACTTGCCCCATGCCAAATCATCTTCAGCCGCCTTGTCTCTAAAGGCTTTGGTCTTTGATTAATGATCGACGCGCCGTCGCTTCTGGTGCCATAAAGACGCTTCGAAAATGAAATAAAAACAAAAAAAAAAAAACACCCAAAGAAAAACCCAAAAAAAATATATATATATCTGAAAGAAAATACAAAAAAAAAAGAACCATAGGAGAGAAAAGAAAAATGGAAGAAAAACTATGTGAAACTGTAGTTTTCCAGCCTGCCTTATCCAGAATCTACGCGCTTTGGGCTGGTGGCAGTGCAATTTCCTCGACATCTTGTCGCCCCACTCAATTAGGCGGGCGCGAAATAAATTTATCTAAATTATCGGCATTATCTGTGGCGCGTTATTAAAATCTGACGCAGACGTTGCAGACGTCCTGTTCGCCACTTTTGGGTCCTTTACAGTCAACGCTTACCCAATCCACCTCCACCTCTACTTAGTGCTATCTTTATTCCTGCGTCTGTTTCCATTCGTTGACATTCTCGTT
>JBAMCR010000242.1:2500-10408 GCA_037075045.1 Mulgravea parasiatica | reverse complement strand
CTTACCCAATCCACCTCCACCTCTACTTAGTGCTATCTTTATTCCTGCGTCTGTTTCCATTCGTTGACATTCTCGTTTTCCTTCTCCTTCTCTTTCGTGTTCGCGTTCGCGTTCTTGTTCACATTTTCATTTTCGTTTTCGTTTTCATTCTCATTCTTGTCATCACCATATTTCCGTTGTGGGCTTTTGCTTTTTAACGAGAAATTATGGTGGCATTGTTATTGTTATTGGCGTTGTTCTTGTCGTTGCCACGATGCCATCAAAAGTGTAGAGCACAAGTGGCAAGTGGCACAAGGCACCAGGCACAAGGCACCAGGCACAAGGCACCAAGCGCAAGGCGCAAGGCGCAAGACATAACGCACAAGGTACAAGTAACGGTGGCAAAGGGGCAAGAAGCAAATGCGCGTCTTTTATGACTTCCGTTTTGGCTAAAATGGCGCTGTGGGGGCCAACGGGGTCCCAATGGGGGGACTGCAGCTCAACATTTTTGACTCCATGCTCGAGTGCGTCGCCAGCCATTGTTCGGTTGCAACGAACGTTTGAAGCCTGCTTGCACCCACCGACGCATTGCAGTGCAGACATCATCGAGTTTTGTTTTTGTTGTTGTTATTTTTTGTTGTTGTTTTTTGTTGTTGTTTTTTTGCTGCTTTTGTTGTTTCTTTTTGGTGTGTTGTTGCAGTAAAGAAAAATAAAACTAACAAACGAAAATTGTAATGAAAAGCACAATAAACTGTCAGTTTAAATATGAAAGACTCTTTCTGTGTCTATATGTGTGTGTGTATGTGTGTGTGTATCTGTGAGTATGGCTATATGTGTGTGTGTGTGAATGTGCTCGTGTCTGTGCTTCTGGCTGCGTTTCTATTTGTGTTGCAGTGTGTCTCAGAGTCCCAATGTCCCAAGTGTTTGACTCCTGCCCAGGACATGCCCACTGTGCAACAGCGACAGAGACAGCGTCACTTCATTGTCGCACCATGGACATCTTTGAACAGCTGCGTCAAGTGGCATGCATTGAAGCAGCAACTAGCAACTAGCAACTTGCAACTGGCAGCTGCGCTGTGTTGCACTGTGTCCAGCCCCACGCTGCGTATACCTAATGCACTGTCGCCTACTGTACTGATGCTTGTGTGTGGTATGCACGGGTGTATGTGTATGAGTGTGTATGAGAATGTATGTGTGTGTGTGTGTGTATGTCACTTAGGCTACTTAGCGCGAGGAAATCCCAATGGCTGCCACATGCCATCTGCTGTCCGTCTCCACTCAGCAGACGTAACAGGCAAAAATTTGCATACCCTTTAAGTGTTCTGAACCCCATCCGTTAACTAACTGCTTTTGTCCGAAGAGTATTATAAAAATCAAATCAAAATCCAAATATTTTTCCATTTAGATACGCTTCAATATAATTTAAAATTATTTTAAAAGAAAGCTGAAATCTAATCAAAATGCATGAACAAAAATTACGTTGAATATTTTCAAAAATGCGTGACAAACTTTGTGCAGTTATTATAGTATTATCGGTTAGGGCATGCAAATATTTCAATATTTCTCCTGGGAGCACCTCGACAAGTGAGGTGAAAGTGACAAAAGTCAGCACAAAAAAGAAATTAAGTGCGATTAAAGTTTTTTTGGGGCACGACCAACAATTAATCATTGGAGCTGTATTCAAGTGCTCTCAAAGGTATTTCTTATGATTAATAATATTAATATATATTATTATATTAACTAATATATAATTGAGTTCAGCTCGTAAATTTTTTTTAAATTAATTCTAATTATCAATTTTTATAACTATTTATTTAAAATATCATTCAAAACATTGTTTAAATTATGTAGCATACTTTTCAGCGCTAAAGAGTAGATAGCTCAAAATGACAAGAAACAAAAAAAAAAAAAAAGAAAAGAAAAGAGAAAAAAAAATATAAACTTTGTTTCATTGTTAACAATGCAGACTGTACGCTGTGAGCTTGGGTTGCCTATGTGTCCTTTGCCCTGCGCCCTGCGCCCTTTGACCCAACTGGCCGATGGGGCAGCATGAGCAGCGGGCAGCGGTGTCCGGAGCGCAATGTGCAATAAAAATAAGTTAAAATGCCATACAATAGCAATAACAATAATAATAATAATAATAACAATAGGAATAATAAGAAGCGGATAGGATGTGCACCGCCTGCTGCGGCTTTGGTTTCGTTTCCAGCTTTGTGACTCGACTTTTGGCGGGGGTTGTGTTTTGGCGTCGTTTGGCTTCAAATAATTAAATACTAACGACACAGGCAACATAGGCAACACGGGTAACAACAACAACAACAATAGGTGCAACAGCAACAATAACAAAATAGAAAAAAAAAACTGCTCAACATTGCAAAACTAAAACATGAAAATGAAAAATAATGAGACAAAAACGAACAAGCGACTTTGCAGGCAGCAAACCAAACAAAGTACGTGTGTGTGTGTGTGTATTTGTGTGAGTGTCAGTGCAACAGGAAATGCGACACTGCAACGTTGTGCAACACTGTTTCACAATAACAAAGACATTTCCAACAGTTAAGTACTCAAGTCTTGGCAAGAGGCATTCAAACTTGCTTCCATTCGCATTCCTTTTTGCTGGCGCAAATACAATATTTTCTTAACATTTGATTTTTTTTCTAATTTTTTCTTTTTAAGTACCAATTTATATAGTTCATATAACTTTGTTAATAGTGCACCGATCTTTGCTGCAAAAAGTATTTATTTTAATGAATTTGGTATGCCAATCGCATACAAAAATATAATACAAAAATTGTAAACATAATTATCGTAACATAAAGATAATACAATAGATAAAAGGAGTTGTGTCTATGCAAAATTGAATTTGTTTTATGTTACATTTATTATTTTAATATTTTTTACAAGTCTAAAATTACTAAATTATTGCGTTAAAACTTTTGTAATGAATGTGTGGAGAAAGTAGAGAGAAATGTGTAATTATTTTAAAATAATTTTAACTTCATTAACATAAATATTGATTTTCCTTTAATTTTGTTACTATGGGTGGAGGGTATTTAATAAAAAAATGTTCCCCGCACATGAATGGAAAAAAGTATGTACTCGTATGTATTGGACAATACAATATATCAGAATATTATAGCTTTTGATCAGCAGTGAGAATCGCATCCATATAGTCGTGTCCTCGGGCATGCCATAAATTGTTCAAGTTTGTTGTGTGAATTTAAATGTTCTATACGAGTTTTTATTGCTGTTGGTTGTGGCTGGTAACATTGTTGCTAGTGGTAAATACATTCATGCATGTATATATACAAAGAAACATATGTGTGCGTGTGTGTGAAAACTATAAATCTCAACGCCTCAGTCTTGGCTCATTTGTTGCAGTAAATGTTCGAAAAGCAACTGCAATTAAAAATGGCAAATGCCGAGGAGCATAAAAATGCCCGCTTGCCACATGCTTGTATGTATCTAGTGTTGCCATAAGAAACTGCTTGTTTGGAGACACACATACACATACACACACACATACACTGATACATATGTATGTAGTATAATATAAATATATGGCAAGTTGTTTTGGCAACTCTGTTGCCCAGTTGAATGTTGCCGTAAATGTCGAAAATGACTTAATACTCTTATCCGGATGCAGGACAGCATCAAATGTGCAACAGGAGAGCGACTGAATGTTGCAAGACTGTATTCGAGTGTATTCGAGTGCATTCAAGTGTAGTCAAGTGAACACTTAACTTTGCAAAGTGGGTGTTAATTTTTATATCTAAGCCCGTCAACTTCACCCACAAAACAAATAACACTTGAAGGCATTTCTTGCAGAAGATCATCATTAGCTCTCCATACTCAAATCTGCATACTTCACGTACATACCATACATACTTCATACATACTTGATACCAAATACATATGTGTAACACATACATACATATTTATGTAATATAAATTTATTGCAATTGTCAACAAAATTATTTTACCAAAAGAATTTCTTGCCAATTAAAATTATATAAATTAAGGACAAAATTATAAATATTTTACCATAAGCTAAAGGAGCTATTAAATTGGCATAAACTTTGTGAATAAAAAGCAAACTGCTTCCTGGCACACATTGCGTATACTTAATATTTGTTAACGCTGTTGAGGCCCCACGAATGGATGTACAATAGTTTTTAATTTTGTTTGTCTGCTGTTTGTTTGTTTGTTTGTTTGTCTCTTTCTTTTGCTGTGTCGTAATTCTCTCATCAGCAAAACTCATAAATTAGAGAAAACTTAAATGAAAATTGTTTTTATTTAATTTTAAGTACCTGCATTAAAACGCAACTCAATTGCATATAAATTTTATGTTATGCAGGACAAGCAAGAGAAATCAGTGCAAAATGTTCAGATGACACGCAGATAGCGCAACATGCCACCCACACACACACATATGCGCGTGAATGCACACACATACTCCCTTCACTCAACCCAGTGGTTACCCCTTGAACGCGCTTAGTGGCGCTGCACCACTCTGGGGACTCTAGTTAAATCAGACGAACGCTAACCACAGTAAAGGGATTAAAATTCAACACAACAATTTACCCAATTTATGAGCAACATAACTTTGAGACTCAATAAAATGGGACAAGACGTGCGCTCCGAGGGGGAGCCTGGGGCGAACATGGGCAGGAGGGAGTGGGGGAAGGGGAAGGGGAAGGGTTCTTGTTTCGGGAACTCTGTAGTCTGTTACCCACGAGCCGACGGGCCTCTTGCCCCCCCCACACCGATGGGTGTGATAAAACCAAATGATTCTATTAAAATGAGATTTGTGCCATTCATGCGTAAATCAATCTGCTTTCATGTTGTTTCTTTCGTTGTCGTTGTTTTCCGCTCTTAACGTTTGTTATCGTTTTTCCGTGGAAAATGTTATGGGTATGGTTCGATGGTGTGTGTGTGTGGGGATGCGGGCAGCGGGAATGGGCGGGAGAGGTGAGTGGCGAATGAGGAAGCTGGCCTTAAATCATAAATTATTTTTGCCTACCTTGTTGCCAACGAAATTTGTTGAAGGCAACAATAAAATATTCATTGCTTGTTTATTGAATGTAATTTAACAACAGTTAACCCGCTCTCAACCCGCTCACCGCAGCAGCCAATCACAGTGAAAATATAATCCCTCCCTCACCTACACCCATCGGACGCGACTCGATCACCCTCCCGTCGGCATCCATCCAATTCAGGCATCCATCTGCATAATGGCGGCTACCGGTTAACTCTCTCGGGTTGCCAACCAAAGGCATCTATTACGTGGTATTTAATCAGTTTTTTTACGACCGACCGACAATAAAAATGTAAATAGACACGAAAGGATTGCCATCGCTTTTTTTTATATTTTATCGGTTTAACTTCAACTCCAACTTCTGCTTCAGCCTCAGCTTCAACTCAAATTTCAATTTCAACTTCATGTTCAATTTCAATTTGATTTCGATCTGCGTATTCGAGAAACTCGTCCAGCTTCAGGTTGAAATCGATGCAACCTAAGCAGGCCAATTGCCCGACTGGCCAGTAAAGTTTTTTCTGGTACGTTTAACGCCATCGCCCTTAAGCGCTCCATTTTCCGCTGGCTCCACTTTTATGGCATATGCCATCGATGCCCATAAAAAATATTGTTTTATGAATGCCAAAGTGGCTCCTGGAGCGTCAAGCGGCGAGTGCCAAGGCGTTTAAGTGAATATATATTCATCGATAAACACAATCAGTCTGAATCGTAATTCGTATTCTTTCTCCCTCCCTCCGTCTCTCTATATCTATCTGTTTCTCTTCTTTAATCGTAATTCGTATTCTTTCGCAATCTATCTCTCTCTCTCTATATATATATATATCTGTTTCTTTTCTTTTTTTGTCTGTGTATTTCTTCTTTTATTATTCCTTAATTATCCTTGTATTTAACAATTATGCACAAATTTCGTTATGTTAGTCCAGTTCGAACTAGCCAAATTTAATACATACATTAAATTTTTCCTCACCCCTCTTCACCATAGAATACGCTTGAGCCACGTTCATTAGCTGCCATCAGTCTAGGAATCGTCTCACTGACGACTTGGTAAGTGTCCTTCGTCTGGCCTTCAATTGAACCGACAGCTAGTTACCAAATTTATAATTAATCTGAACTTGGGCCAAATTAGAAAGCTCACAGGTGACAGACTAAGAGATACCCTCGATATTCGATATTTATAAGATTGAATATACAAATTTCGCTTTTCATTCTCCTAATTATGAATTACTAATTAATCAATTATTGTTGCATTGATATGGAAATGATGGAAACCGTTTCTGCATTTATTATCAAATTTTAAGTTTAAGCACTTGGGGGATACTCATTTATTGGCAATGTGATACATAACTAGTTGAGGGACGGCTGAGGGGAACATGAAATTTACCTTCAAATTTGCATATTGTTAAAAATAATTAATTAATTTCAAAGAAAAGTCTTTGTAAAGTTCAACTTGGAAACTTTTCCAATAGCCGGGCTAATAAATATTGACGCAATTAACAAAAATGCCGATTTTAAGCGCATTTTATAGAACTTTTATTGACTTCAAATTTCATTAGCTACAGTTAATAACGTTGCTTACAACTTTCAGCTTATCCGAGTTCATGGAGTTCACTCAGTCATATTAATAAATAAAAACTTTAACTTAACTTTTTACATTAAGGGAGCGAATCAACTAACCAAATCGGATATTTGATTTAAGTTAAGCCATCTCGGCTAATTAAATTCTGTTTGCTTTAACTTGATTGATTATCTTTTCTTGAAATGATCCATGCCAACCTTAAAGCAAACTCATGGAGATGTTTTCTTCTTTGGATCCTATCTCTATTGTTTTTTTTTTTTTTTTTTAGATTAAGAATGAAATTGAATAATTCTCACACCTTTCGATTCGCCTCAGATTGTTACAAAATTCTAAATACATTTCTTTGGCGAAAATACTCGCAATTAGTCGATTGGCTTTAAATATTGATGAGAGGCTCTGTAAGGATTTAATAAGGATTTATTGTGGCTTCAATATATGTACATACCCATGCTATATACAAATATACATATATGTATGTATGTATAATATATTTTCTCGTAAATAATAGACCATATACACACACATTGTAATCGGTGTATCAATATTAAACGAGCGTATTGAGTTATTTGTGTTAAACATTTCCTCGCGCTTACATACAATAAAATGTCCTGCATACACACACACATACACACACACTCACACACATACTTATGAAGAGGTATAAGTGTATTGAGCACAGTGACTAAGTCCACAAGCACATTTAGATTAGCTTAAGCGCCAGCAACAACCTGTGTCAACCACTCTCTCTCTCTCTCTCTCTCTCTCTCTCTCTCTCCCTCTCTTTCTTTCATTCTGTCCCTCTCTATCTGTGTGTTTGTGTGGCCTCAAAAGAGAAAAGAAAGTACAAAATAATACGATACATAAATATTACTGTTACGTTTCATGTCCTGTAGCTGTAGCCTTGTTTTCACTTTGATTGCTACGTGCTGGCCGCATCACGCCCTCCTCTTCCCCCTTTCCTCACTCTGTCTCTCTCTGTGCTCATCCCCATGCCAGGCCCCAACCCAACGACAGCAATCGCATGCAGGCAAATTGGATTTTCATGCATACTTGGTCACACGCGCGCTCCAGCGCCCCTCCAAAAAAAACAAAAATAAAAAAAAAAATAAATAAAGACGTAAAGGAAAAGAAAAGAAAAACAGAAACTGAATCCGAATCCAAATCCAAATCTGAACCAGGCCAAGCACCAGTTTTAGCCACCCGCTTCAGTCGAACCCCAAATACCAATCCCAATCCCCGTCCAAATCCCAATCCAAATCCAAATCCAAGTCCCAATCTGCAGAGACACGCCCATGGCCAAAGTCAGCGCCAACTC
>JBAMCR010000241.1:0-37994 GCA_037075045.1 Mulgravea parasiatica | reverse complement strand
TATGGTATATGGTATATGGTATATGGTATATGGTATATGGTATATGGTATATGGTATATGGTATGTGGTATATGGTATATGGTATATGGTAATCAACAAATGCTAAAAATAATTTATTATTTAATATATTTTATTATGGTATTGTCAAGTGTAATTTAGAAATTAAATTTAGTTACCATTAAAGACGAGCAATAAAACCCTAACCAATCGAGTTGCCTAAAAAATATTTTAAATCTTCAACAAATAAGAATTTCAGAAAAAATTGCCACATTTTTATATTTAATTTCGGTTTTTAGCCAAAAATTTGGAAAAGAAAATTTTGTTGTGCTTCGGTGAAGCTCTGAATATGAACTGAAAATAAAATTCTAATGCCATATATATATATATGTACGAAATTGACGTCTGTAATTTTCAAGGCTAACTAGTTAAAAAAAATTTAAACAGATACTATTTTCGTTTATCGATTAATTGATAGTTGATTTAGGGATTGACTAAGTATATAAGAGTTGAATTTATTGTCATCATAATTGTAGGTAAAATATAATAAATTTGATTGAATTCAGTTCCATAGCTAATTTCATATCTCTTAAGGGATATTTAATAGACTTTGCAGATACCGAAAGAAAAGAAAACGCTTTAATTTTTTGTATTTTTTTATATTCATATATGTGCGCATTTAAAAACAGTTAACAAATAGTATTAACTTTAAGAATGTCAATTTGCTTATATATACTAGTAATTTCCAAAGTTAATAATTATCGATATGTATTTTATAATTGTAATAATAATTTTTAAGAAATATTGACAAAAATAATTGCATTACATTTTAGTTAGACTAGCATCAGATAATGCCGCCGTCTAGGTCGAAAGGTCATTACTGGACGACCAGCTGCATAGGATGACGTTATTGTTGTATTACTACTAGAAGCAGTAACCATCGTGCAAGTCGTGGTACATCGATTCGATGTGGTGTTAGTAGTAATAAATTTTGTGGAACTACTGTTTGTCACGGTTGGAAACGCATCTAGCAAAGTGGCATTCCTCATGATTGGCGCACGAATATCCGCTGTAGATGCACCCGCAATTTGGTATTATTTAAATTTTAATTTAAAAATTGTCAGTTATATTCTTTTATAAGAATTGACACGGCCCGCCAAAAAAGGCCCGATATTTATAACAGAAGTTGGGAAGGAGAAAACGATAGCTGCCATCCCACGGATAAAACAAAAAGTAATCGCTTATCATACTGCCGATATGTTATTATTATTATTTTATTATTTTTTTTTTTCGTTTCGATTCACGTGTCGAGAGAAGAATTTTTCAAAAAATACAATTTGCGAGATTATATCCCGATATTTTTGACAACTTTGGTTAAGCCGAATTCGCGTATGTAAAAAAGACGTCTACAAGACAAAAGGACGCTAACTAGGCTAAAAAATTGTGGCTAATTCTTATTGTGGTAATTTTTCCACAGTTGACTAAAAATTATTTTAAATTATATATTTTGGAAAATGAATCTCAAATTTTGTTTTAGGGTTTTGGGTAGACATTTATGTTTACAAGCAATAAATTTCTAAAGTTGGGATTTTTATCTGCCTCTCGTCTTCTGTCTCACTCTAATTGGAAGATTTAGCTTAAAAAATAAATGAAAAAATGAAAAATAGTTCAACTAAAACGGAAGTGGATACATAAAGGGAGAGAGAGAGAGAGGAATACGGAGAAGGTCTGTTAGCGAATGTAGCGCATTGTCAGGTTGTTTGTTGTCGTTGTCGTTGTTGGCTTTATTTTGGCCATTTCTCTAGCGACCGAGACAATAAATCTCACATACAATTTATTGACAATACTTGGGGCGTTGAGCAAACAATGTCCTTCCGGCGGCGCGATGCAACAAAGGATGCGCTCCTCATGCCACAATAACAGATAGACAGGGGGGCAGATAGTCCATAGACCTACAATAGTAACTAGGTACCAGGGCTGGGCTGCTGTGAATGTCAGCGCATTGCGTTTATTTTTGTATTTCTATTTGTTGTTTATTTTTTTTTATTAACAATTAACGCGCGTTGCTTTGTTTGTTGTTTGTTTGTTGCATTTTCTGTTGTCGCATGATTTATGGCTTCCCAAAGGATACTGGCTCTCAGCTTTATCATTATTATCATTATATTGTTGTTATTATTTTATTATAACCATTATATTTGTTGTTATTGTTGATTTTTAGCCAGTTTCCGCCGTGGATAACAGCGACAATATTAAATTTCATTTGTAAATTTCCCAAAAGAGAAAAAGAAATTTGTACAGTGCCGTTTGCATAAATAAACAACGCACCGATAAACAAAAAACAAAAAAAAAAAAAAACAAAAAAAAAAAACAGCAAAGAAAAAATAATTTTCATTTGAAAGTTTTTTACTTTTCTTTTTGCGTTTGACTTTGTATGAAAAGCGTAAAAATCATTGGATGTTTTTTTTTTGAAAATCAATTAATGAAATATTCAAAGACTAGGCCAAGTAAACATTGGATATTAAAGAACTCATTTGACCGATCTTATTTGACAACTCTCCAATCATTTAAAAAATTTTACATTAGTTTGTTTTCGTGTAGAGATTTTAGATTGTGCGCGCACTTTCAAACAAAATTCATCGAAAAGCTTTGTGTGCTATAAAAAGTTTGCAATAAAACGTATTGTACGATGTCTCCGTTGAAAAGCTTTTTGTATATGCCATACTAGTGGCGAGCTTTTAACAAAAGCTTGCAATTGTCAGACTTTAAAATTATAGTAAACGGTATAGCGCCATCTAGTGACAAGCACTTGAAATAGATTCCTTCAAGGAACTTTTTTGAAAAAAAAAAGTTATTTTCTTCTATACTTTTTTCACGTATTTTATTCAATTTTTGTTATGTTTTGGTATATGTATTTATTTTTTTTTTTTTTTGTTTTTGGCTTTGGAAAATTATGGAAATGACAATGGAAAAGTTGAGGAAAACTGAAATAAACCAAATGAATGACTCGCGGGCAAAAAACTTCAACTGAATTTTAATTGAAATATGAAAAATGAAACATGATTTCGTTTTTGGCAGTGCGACAGAAAGATAAAACAAAAATAAAAAAAACGGAGAAAATCGAGTAAAAAACTTTAAAATATTTATTTATTTTTTTTTGGAATTTGGCATTTGTTCGTAGAGAGTTCGAGATTCGAACTGCTAATAAATTTGTTGTTACAAAATTCTTTTGAATTATTTTGCTGTTGAACAATTTTTATTGTTTTGAGTTTTGTGTTTTTGTATTAGAGATGTTGCTGCTGTGGCTATTGCTGTTGTTGTTGCTGTTGCTGCTGTTGATGTTGATGTTGCTGCAGTTACTATTCCAGTTGTTATTGTTGGTGTTGCTGATGTTGCTGCTGCTGCTGCTGCTGACAACGACATAAATAAATTGTTTCGTTTGTTGTAATTTGTTGCAGTTGTTGCTGCCGCCTCTGTTGCTGTCAGTTTTATGTTGCTACTTTTGCGTGCAGCCAGTTCCCTGCTGACAATCCCCCTTGGAGCCCCTGCTGTGCCAGTGCCTACACAACAGCAATAAAAAATGCAACGCTGCGGCAATTGTTCTTTCTGTTATTGTTGTTGTTGTTGTTGTTGTCGCTGTTGCTGCTGTTGCTGCTGCTGCTGCACTTGCCGTTGTTTTGCTCATGAAAAATTTGGGTCACTGCGGCAACGTTTTTGTTGACTAACGCACAAAAGTTGCATCTAATGCCTGACTCTAGCCACAGGAGCAGCAGTTCGCCGGACAGTTTAGCTTTAAGGCCAAGCCACTGACCGGTTGGCCAGTTGGCTAGTAGCAAAACGGAACTGGTTCACGTTCCTAAGGCTTGCCATAAACTCTACTAACAGAATATAGCTAATGACTGACACTGGGAAGGTCAGCTTAACTCTTCGTTAACTTTAAGTTAAAACAATCTCGAGACTGTAACTGGACAAACACAGCTTAATTCTCCTATTTTATGATAATTTGGAATACTTATAGTTAAAAACGTTCCGGAACTGTTTCTAGTTTCAATTGACTTTGTTCTTATGATCACTTTATGGAGCACAACAAGTGTATACAAATATGTGAACAATTGAATTGATTTACTATATCATACAGTTGCCATATAAATACATACAGGATAACCAGGGATAATATTTTCGATAATTTCGGTGTGGATATTTCACGTACTTATACTACCTATACATGTACATAAAAGTGTAGGCAAGTGTAAAGATGAGAAAGAAAGTTGCAAATAGAGACAGAAAAAAGGTAGAGCAAAGTCACAGCAAAAACTATAGCATACTTTCCAGCGCAACCAGCGCTGACAGCTCAGGCGAAAATTGTAGCACATAGCCAAGTACATATACATACATGTATACTCATAGTCACATTTGCATAGCGAGACAGAGAGAGAGAGAGAGAAAGAGAGCGAATTAGCGTTAGAGAGAGAGAGAGAGAGAAAGACAGAGGGCACATGTACATGATACATGCATGTATAGTTGATAGGTATCTGCGTGTATTAAAACTTGTATATGTACATTTATCAAATTGTTGTTGCATTTGGAGCGCAAATAAGTGGCTTATGATGATGATCATATAACCCCATCATCTCATGCTATGCAACAATGCCCCCATTTAGCCGGCTCCCCCTCCCCCTCCCCGGCAAGGCTCTATAATACAACGCTTGCAACCAAATCCTGCTAGCCAACCACTCGCTTCACGTTGTTCGCCAACAAGTCTGTTCAACTGAGCGCAGTTTGCAATGACTTGTAGAATGTTGTTTTTGTTGATGATGTTACTGTTGTTGTTGTTGTTATTATTGCTGTTGTTGTTGATTCATTTTGAATTTTTACGAGAAGGCATCGCTTATGTCCTGCGTTGTTGTGGTTTTGGCTGTAGTTGTAGTTGGCTAAATGCTGTTGCGGGTGCGGCTATAAATTGTTTATTCGGTTCACTTGGCTTTGGGGCCATTTTGGGATCAGAGCTTTGCACACACCCATGCGCATACCCACACATTCACACACACATGTGCGCATATCTATAAATGCATGTAGTATGTGTCGGAGGACACGTACTCGAAAATCTATTAAGCGTTGATAATTTTAAAAAATGTTGTGCACTGCACAAGTACATGTCCACCTGTCCGTGTATGTAGGTGTGACGGGGTGTGTGTATGTGTTTGTGCATGCATGGGGGTATGTATTTGGCGATACGAATTTTAAATTTAATTTAACAATAAAAATATACAATCATTTTTTAATCTTTTTTTTTTTTTAATAAAAATTTCACGGTTGCATACAACAAAATATGATTAGGTTACATTAAGCAAGGGAATGTTCGACTGCTTAAATACTCTTTAATTGGTTAGTCGGAAACTGAAAATATCTAAATTGTATATAACAGAGAATATTTATGTATTTGGTTTTAAGGGAAAACTGATAGAAGAGCTTCACAGAAAGGTTACTAATCGCACCAAAATAAAATTTGATAGCTATAGTTCAATGCAACATAAGCAGCATAATATTAACTGAACCAGAATATACTAGGTAACTGGCATTTGAATAGATAGAGTATAAAAAATTGGTGATAAAAAAATGATTTGGAATAAATTTTTCATGCTGTTGTTGTGGTTATAGCACGCAGCGCTTAATTGCATTTGAAGTCAAGCGGAATTAAATTTGAAATATGTACAACAGCAGCAACAACAATGATAATGATAACAATAATAATAAAACATAATATCAGCAACAACAATCACAACAATCGCAAAATGGACAAGTCAAAAACAATGAGCAATAAAAATGAATGCCTGCAATAAATTGAATTAAAGTTGACACCAAATGAATAATTAAATTAGCGAAAAACACAAAAAGAATAATCGATATCAACTGGCAAAACTTTAAATACACTTATAGCCAATACATTCCCATAGCACATAATAATGCATACATATAATGAATATAAAGAATAACCATAGATTTATTGCACATATTATTGTATATACATATTTATTCATTTATTTGTACGAATGAATTCCCTCAAATGTGAGTGCCATAATACCCAAAGGAAAGTGTATTATATTGTAGTAATTAAATTAAATTGGCAAAAAATGCTGTGAAAAAATATTATAAAGTATTGAATAAGATATGTGCAATAAATACAATACATATGCATATACACATACATATACAAAAACAAAATTGATAAAAAGTTGTGCAAATTAATATTGAATGTGTATGACATAAAGTGAGGCAAGCTTTGCCATGTTTGAAATAATTCAGTTAAAATTAAAATAATTTCAATTATTATTGGTCAATATGATATTATCAAAATATAGTGTGTATATCTGTGTAATCAATTTTTGCTATTGATATATAATATTTTGTATTCCAGTTGCGTCATGTCTTTTACCACTTACTATTCCATTTCTCAAATGTAATTGCAAAAAATTGCGTATACGTAATTATAACATGTAGATACCAGTAAAAAAAATTATTTCGCACACGGCATAGTTTTATTTACAGTCTTTAGTTTATAGCTCCTGTCCTTTATTATTTATAACTTCTCATGATTTTTAGTTTAGTTTTTGCCAATTAACATTGGTTATAACATATAACTATACTAATTCAAAGAAAATGAATTTTTCAAATTCTTTGCCTAATAATTCCTTTTGTCCTCATCCGTTTTTATGCTGAGGTTTCTAATAGCCTGTTTTTTTCATACTCTTTGTTTGCCTTTTTCATTTTTTTTTTTTTTGTTAATGCTTTTCCCAACGTTTCTTCTTTTGTATAAAATACTTTGTTCTCATTCAAGCTTACGAGTTGCTTACATTTTCATGCTGATTGTCGTGTTAAATTCCAAATTAGAGACGATTATCTTTAGATGCCTACAGCTGCACACATACACACACACACACACACATACATACATATACGACGCATGCTTGCGTCCATCTTCGACCTCGAGGCAGCCATTTTGTTTAAGCCATTTTTTGTTGCAATTGTTGTTGCCGTCTTCTGATTGTAGCTGCAACATTTTGCGCAGTGTGAGAATTGTTTTTAGCCATGACAACGGCAGCAACAATACGGCTTAGTTCTGCCTATTGTTGTTGTTTTTATTGTCGTTGTTGTTGTTGTTGTTTTCGTTGTTGTTGTCGTTGCTTTTACTTTCGTTGTTGCTGTGGCAGTAAAATCTTAACCATGCCACATGAAATGTCTTGAGGCTTGGGACTTTGCATTTGTAAGACGTTGTTGTCCTTCGTTGCCGTTTGTCATTGTACTGTCCGCGGACTTTGTGTTACTATTGTTGTTGTTGTTGTTGTTGTTGGTTGTTGCTGTTAATCTTGCTGTTGTAGTTGTTGTTGTTGTTGTGTGCCAGTTTTGTTTGTGACATGTTGATAACGGGGACTGAGGCTGCGCTTTTATGGCCTGCCATATAATTTATATGGATGCATGTACGTAAAATCTAAATAAAAGCGAAAAACTGTACGCGAAATGCGATGTAATTTGTTGTTGTCATTCTTTTTGTTTTTGTTGTTGTTGTTGTTCTTGGTTCCTTTTTGTTATTGTTGTTGTTGTTTCTTTTTTGCTTCTGAACAGATTTGTTAAGCCTTGTTTGCGCTTGTTTGCCTTTTTAAATTAATTACTTAATTACTATGAATGACACATGACCTTGGATAATTACAGACTTAAGGAATTCTGATTTTAGTTTTTTTTTTTTTTTTTTTTAGATTTTTGTAAGCTTTTTATTTAGGGAGAAAAAGTTAATTGGTTTGTTTTTCTGGAGGTTGATCATTTATTTTATTTTTTTTGCAAAAAATTGTAAGAAGAAATTAGTTTTAATGTTGAAGTTGTGCTGAAAAATTTGGTGGTGCAGCTGTTGCGCGGCTTAAAGCCAATGTTCCCGCCGTCTTGTCAAACAAAAGTCAAGAATTGAACAATTGAGCAACTGAATAACTGACAAATTGTGCTGCAGAAAGTTGAAAGTTGTGCAGACTTTGCCGCCGCCGCTTAAAAGTTAACAGTTAACAGTTATGACCACAACTCTAGGTATGTACATGCATATGTAACACACATATATTGTATATACGCGTATGTGTGTGTGTGTGTGTGTGTGTTTGTATATATGTATGTATGAATGGCTGGGGACTCACACTGTCTCGGTATTTGAATATTTAGCTGTTGCTTCACAGAGAGTAAAGTAACTAGAGCTAGGCGTTGCCTCCTATTGTCCTGTAGTCCTGCCAGAGACTCGGAGTTTCGGAATCTGAGAGTCTCAGAGTCTCAGCCAGCAGAAGGATGGCAAAAGTGGCACACTAATAAGTTAACTGGTCTGTAAACTGTTTGGCTCAATGGCCAATGTGTACCGCATCCAGGGTATATTTATTAAGTTTTACTATGGTCGACCATGGCATAATCTTAAAATAACTTCCTCAACTCGACGCATAACCTAAATAACAAAGATGGTTACAGGACTCACAGGGGTGCGGGGAGTGCAAAGTAAAATACTTGAGAGTCTGCTAAATAAATTGTATAAACTTAGCGGCGTTACCAGCTTGTTACAACTGCAATTGAATAATCTACAAGCGCTGGAAATAAAGTGCTGGTTAAGTGAAATACTATATACATACATACATACATACATATTTAGTATATACATACATTAAATACACTTTGGGAAACCTTAGAAAGCACCTTCATTTTGTCATATTCTATTGCAATTGAAGCTATTATTTTTAACAGATATTTTTTATTATTGATTTTATCAAAATTATGAAAACTAAATTATTTAGTATATTGCAATTTTCATCAGCATTTAACCACTGTGCAAGTGCGTGCTGCTTTATAACAGTTACCAGTGCAAATTGCATTTTCAGTCAGTTCTTCAGACCCTTAACAGCTTTTCGCTCAACGAACCCTACAGCATTTAATATCCTTTCGAACAACCCCACATCCAACATCCAACATCCAACATTTCATACTCACACTCTACCTCCTCCCCCCCTGAAAGCCACCCATTCACCTTACCAAAGGCCATTAATGTTTTACCTGTGGCTCAATTTGTTGCTGTTCTAATTAGTTCTTCAACTTTTGTTCATTGATATAAGTGTAAGAAGCAGAAAAGGAATTACACAAAAAAAAAGAGAGAAATAGAAATAGAAAAAGAAAAAGACAATTTCGCATAGAAAATTAAAAATGAAATGCAATGTGAAATGCGTTAGCTGAAAGCCTTCAGGTCAAGTGCAGTAAATGGTTGTTGTTGCAGTTGCTTGTTGTTGTTTTAATTATTGTTGTTGGTGTTGTTGTTGTTGCTGTAGCTGTTGCAGCTACAGTTGCAATTGCAGTTATTGTAATTGGAAAGCGCAACAAATTATGGGAAATACACACAATGCAATATTTTGGACAAATATTGAGCAAAATAATTAACTACAAAATTGTGGACAGCATTAATGAAGTTGTGGCCAAAAGAACAAATAAACAAACATTAACAATAATATTAACAACAGAAACGGGAACAACAACAAATCAAATGAGTTGACTCATTTAAATTAATAACGGCAAAAGAGGCGTTGCAAATGCACCAAATTTAATTTGGCCAAATTGCGAAATATTGCAATTTTTCAGCAGCTCTCTCTCTCTCTCTCTCTCTCGCTCTCGTCCTCTGACTGTGTGTGTGTTTGAATGTGTATGTGTGCCCACTTGTGTCTATATGTTTGTGTACTTGACATGCTCTATTAAGCCGTAATGAGATTTGGTAATTGATTGAAGTGCGCATAGCTTAAAAGAGATACCAGAACTAAAGCCAAAAACCTCAATTTATTGATGCCATCAACATCAAGCACATATTAAATATGAACTAACCGAATAAACGATACCCTATTCATAGCTCTGAAATACCAAAAATTTACTATACTATAAGTTCAAATGCTTTCCAACTAATTAACATAAACAACTATTGTCCAAACCGTTGATTTGTTTTTCAATTATGCCTGTTACATGCATTTGCCCAATTTCATGATACCCTTCTTTACACTAACCCACCTGCGATGGGTAGGCGGCGTAAACAGTGCAAATGTTGCAAATTTTATAGTACTATGTTTGATGAAGTGGCATGCAACGGCGGTCAACGTGCGTTGTGCCACATTTGAGGATGGTTTTTTGTTGCGCATTTCAAATTTGAATTTAAATTCTCTCTCTCTCTCTCTCTCTCGCAATTTTAACGTTGACCTGTGGCACTTTTTATCAGAACTTTAAATTTTGGAGCAACTATGCAGGGCGTTTCCCTTTTTGTTTCCTATAATCTGTTGCATCTCCCTTTTTTTTCGTAATAATAAAAAAAATATTTACCTTTCTTAGGTTAATTTTTTTTGTTTTTGGTTAGACAACCAGCTAAATGGAAGAGGAAAGTTGCCAAAAACATAAAAGTATATGGCAAAACCAGAACGAATTTCGAATGCACTCGAACAGTCAAGAAAGAAGGGTTGTAGAGAGGCCAGTGAGGAGAGGGGAGTGAACGACATGGAGTAATGGTGGTGATACAGATAGAAATTGAGGTGAAAGGGCAAAGAGAAAATCGAGATAGATAAACATCTGGACATAGACATAAATAGAAGTTGTGGTAAAAAGAGAAGTTAGAGAGTTAGAGGCAGAGGTAGATCCAAAGAGTGAAGCTGCCATCCTTTGCGAAAGGTTGCTTCGAAATATCCTCAAAACTTGAGCTGGTGTCCTGCATATTATATATTTATTACAAAGTTGTTTTTTTTTTCTTTTCTTTTCTTTTGGCATAAAACCCTTGTATCATAAGTTTAGGAGACTGACTTAAAAACAAAAAAGTTTACATATAGTTAACTTATAATAATAATAATAAAAAAAAATATAGTTATATCTTTGCATAGCATTGGAATACCCTACGTGATATACTCGAAGTTTTCATATTTATAGGGTATACAAGCCATAACACAAATTTGAACGAATGCTACGAATGTCTTTGCAATTTTTCTTCAATGCCTATACATTTTTTTGTATTTTGCTAGCTCTAAAAAGTTTACTATGTTACAATATTTCATCTCACTTTTGTTTTTCTCTCTCTCTCTTTCTTTTTACCTATTTTATTCATTTGCAATTCGAAGGCTGTGGCTTCATTTCATGGTAGCAGCAATTTTTGTACTTCTCATCTTGGCCAATTTTGCTATCAAAAACATTAAATACCTTTTTTTTTACTATTATTATTTTTCGACATGTTTTTCTTCTCTTTTGCTATTTTTCTATAAACCCACACACTCATATATGGTATATATAACATATATATTTCATGTATGGGATATTCCTTACCAACTCAGATACCCCTACAGCCCAAAAATTGGAGCGTTCGAAATACTTCGACTTGGTATAATTTTAAAGAAATATGAATGTGTTTTTATTACGACTGTGGATTTTTGGGAATACCAATATGGCGGACCAAATATGGCGCCCAAAACTAGGGAAATTCCTGCTTTTAAGGGAAATATCGAATATTAAATAATTCTAAAATTGTAATTTTTATGTGGTCAAATTTGTTTCAGTTCTTGGCAACAAATCTTTACTGGGCACATCAAATTTGAAAATGGCGGAATCCAATATAACCGCCAAATGTAACAATTTCAGAAAGTAATGATTTTTCGACATTGTCAACTTATATTGGAACACCCTGTGCTCGCATCATCGTGTGCAAACATTTATTTAAAAGATTGAGGTGTTCCCTTTCATAGGCAGTTTAAATTTTGAAAAGATATTCATTAGTTCATTTGATGGCAGTACAACTTCCATTTTGATTATGCAATTGCATTCAATTGTTGCAATTGCAGGAGTTTGTGGCAAATTAATTGATAATAACTGCGAACTAAAAGCACATCCAATATTTGTTACATGCATTGGGGAAACCAGGGATCAAACCAAAAAAGAGAAAACAGAAGGGATTTCTTTTGAAAGGATTCAGAGTTCTGTCTTGATGAAAATCTTCGGTATTATGGAGACCACAACCGGCAAGATCCATTTTCTAGGGTTGGACGAGCAGCACGAGTGGCACAAAGAACTTTGGTGATATGACAATCATCAATTTGGTTAGACGAGTTCTTGATGAATATGAATATGAATATTTATTCATTCACTCGCTCTGTGGCAGCAAAAAGAGTTTGATTTTCTTTGCATGCTAAGCTATCAATGAGCTTTGAGTTCAGTAAACTGTTTACTATTCTCTTTTATCTCATCTTACGCTCTGCATTCATTCGCAGTGAAAATTTGACTAATTGATTATTTTTTAATGCTTTTCCCCAGCCTTTTGTTTGCCGAAGTGTCGGCAAGAGGGGCGAGCATCAGAAAGCTAAAGGAAAAGCAAAAACACCAATTAGTTCCCAAATTTTATATTTTGTTTAGATTAATTAATAGTTTCCAAAATACTGATGGCGCCCCTCGAACCAACAGACTATTAAATATGAGGACAAGACTGTAAAGCCACATGTTCTCACATTTAAAACATATAACAATATAACAAACACTTTTTCTACTCAAATAATCCTTCGCCAAACACTTGAACTGTTTGAGAATTTCAACTACTACTTTATTAAATTGTTCACCATAATAGTAGACTATATTATTTTACTATAAAAAATATTACATTTACAATTCAAGGTATCATAATTAACATTCTAGATGTGAACATTTTTTCAAGTTTTAAATAAATTAATATATGGTATATGGGGAATTCTTTCTCAACTCGAAAACCCCTCTTGCTCAGTACAGATTTATTACCAAAATTGAAAGGCATTGGAGTTCATGAAAAAGTACCGTTTAATTCGCGATAGTGCCCTTGAAAGCTCAAGCCTCTCGGGTTCCGGCCACCATATTGGATCCGCCATATTGGTTTTCCACAAAGGCCACAAAGGTCGTAACAAAAGTTCATGCATGTACCTTTAAAATGAGACCAAAACGAAATTTTTCGGACGCTCCAATTTTCGGTCAGAGGGGGTGTCCGAGATGACAAAGAATGATATATACATATATACATATATACATATTTATTTATATATATATATTTGTTTATATAAACATAAATATATCTATATTTATTTATATATATATATGTGTGTGTGTGTATATCTATTATAGCAAAGCGCTGCAAATTTTTATGTTAAATCCTTCACCTAATTTGCCAGCCTGCGACCTGCCTGGAAAACTAGATTATGGTCAACTTTGCTTGTAGCTGTTGCCCCTGTCCTCGAAAAGAAGGTTCTCTCTCTCTCTGCATCATTATTACACAGAGAGAAAACTTTATGACTTTATGCACATGTTAATATTAAGCTTTAATATTATAATTGTGTCCTAATTTTCAATAAATTGGTATAAATTTTCTTTATCTAATTTATAAAGTATTTATGACAATGTGTTCAAATAATTAACTAAATAGCTAACTAAGATATTTACCAATTTAAGCCCTGACTAATAATTAATTGATATCTGGAAAATCATTGTGATAATATTTCATGAGGTTTTCTTTTTTCTCTGTATATGACTATAGACTGGCATTTTTTAGTTTTGCTGTTTTTTTGAGGTTTACGTTGTGGTCAAACAATATTATTTTTGTTGTGTGCTTTCCGTTGTTTTTTCTGGTTGGTTTTTCTTGTTGTTGTTTTTGTTTCGTAGCTACAATTAAAAGTAAAGCTAGAAAATGCTGAAAATATAGCTAAAAATGCGGGAAGCTCGCACAACACACGGCGAGGCAACAAAAAGGATTTCAGCTGCACAAAAGGGTTACAAATGTGGCTAAGCTTTGATGTGTGTGTGTGTGCGTGTGTGTGTGTGTTTGTTTGTCTGTGTGTGTCTGTGCCTGTGTGTGTGTGCGTCTTTAGTTCTTTGTTTTGTTTTCGTCGTTATGGTCTAATTATCTCTATTTATTTATGCTATGCTACTTTGTTGCTGGCCTCGGCTTTGTCTGCTGCTATTGCCTTTTGCTTGTTGTTTTTGGCAGATTTTCCTTTTTGTAAAGGAGACGCATATATGTACATACCTACATATTGTATATGAATTTAAGTAAATACAAATGTAAACGTGTGTGTATATATTGTAGAACCATATCTTTTGCACAAATAGTACAAATATACGAGTATGTACGCAGATACATGACTTACCTGGCTTTTCTGCATATATTTTGTAGCCATTACGTTATTACTATGGTTGTATGTATATGTGTGTGTGTGTGTGTGTGAGTGTGCCTCTCTGTTTGTGCATGAGTTTGAATTTGCCTCGCACTCTCTCTTTCTCTCAATAAACTGTGTATATGTAAATGGATTTAGACCGTAAAACTGCAGATTATGGACAACCTGGACAATTGAGATGCGCCCTCTATCTCCTCCTGTACCTTGTTCACCCATATGTGTGTCAGTTTACGTGTATGTGTATGTGTGTGTATTTCTGACTCATCCATGTGAACAGCAGCAGCAGCGGCATTAACAGCCATTCGTATGGGGCGTATGCGTAATCGCCAAAGCAACTGTTTATTTCCGGTAGCTGCTGTTGCTACTGTTCATTGTATATAGCATATACCATATACTATATACCATATACCATATACCATATACCAAATACTATAGTATTTCTTTTTAATTCCTCTTTTTGTTGTCTGTAGGAATCTTTTTTTCTTCTTTTTCTTCTTCCTTTTAATGAGTAGTTGAAGCTTTTTTGTTATGAAGCAAATTTACAGTCAATTAAATGCAGAGCCCCGCAGCAATGACAGCCCACCCCCCGCAGACAGCAAAACCCCCCCACAACACGCTGAACGTTGGGCTCAGAGGCTGTTGATGAGAAGCGGCATCTCTTACCAAATTATGCCTAATGAGCTGAGCCTGGGGAAAGGGAAGGGGTCGGCCATTGCCATGAGGGAGGGGACTGTGGGGAAACACTGATGACTGTTTGCTGCCGCAGGTAATGGGCGCGTTAGCACGAATACATAATTACAATCGAAAATGCTTTTCATTAATATCAAGTGTGCTTCATGTCAAAATTGTAAAGTGGGAGAAACAGGGCATGCCAAGAACTAAGGGTGCAGAGAGCGAGAAAAGATAGAGGCAGAGAGAGACAGAGAGAGAGAGAGAGAGAGAAGGCAAGAGTCACAAAAAACAAGCTAACAAAATTTACAAAAAATTAAAAATAAATATGAAAAATGAAAGAAGTAAAAAAAATGTGTAAAACACTTTTAAAAAAGTTGTAAGCCAACGTATGAATATACTACAATAAAATACACAAAATAATAAAATATTAAAATTACTAATGTTGAATTATAAACCATTTGTTTTTACTATATTAATTTCGTACAAAAAATACGAGAATTACTAATAACTGTGCCAATTCTTATTGATAATTCTGTATATAGTATTTTGATAAATAGTTAATTATTTTAATTGAATTCACAATAATATATATTATTTATATTTGCTTACTCGTGTTACCCGTGTATATATGTAAATATATCATAGCTCAATTAAAAGACTCTCATTGGAAGTGTATTAAAAATGCGAAAATATTGTTGTGTAGTATTAATTTGAAAACCATGATAAGGGTCAAAGTTACGACTGAGAAGGGCGTCACGAGAGAGGGGCCAGCAGACCAACTAAGGCAACTACGGGCAGCAGCTTAAGTGGATGAGAGCGAGCCGGGCAAGGTGAGCAGTAAGCAGCTGTTATATGCAGAAAAAGGGTTCTAAATGGGGTTAAGAGCAGGCCAACAGTTTAGCAGCTTAAGATTTTTATGTTGTATTATTGTTGTACTTGTTGTTGTTGTTTTTTGTTTGGCAATTTTTTTTGTGGGCTTTTTTTTTGGGTAAATTTGGGTTGTCTGTGAGTTGAGAATAAATCCGACGACTTTTTGACCGAGTGTAGGGGCAAAGATTAGCTAGAAAATGAGATATCCGAATAGTTAACTTAATCCACAGGAATGATTTAGTTAACTAACTAACTAAAGTTTATTTTATGGATTTGACTTGATGTTAATACTAACTTTGATAGCTTTCATTTAAACATAAGAAAACACAGTAATTCTATTTTAAATTATGTAATATTCGTTTTTTATTTTGATGAAATTTATTAACTGTGTGAGTTCAATTCTAGATGGAGACTGAAGATATTTAAATAATTAATTCTATACACGCCCTAATCTATTAACTAGAAAGAATATTGGCTAAAACTTGTTTAAGCTTCATTGTTTTTTTTTTTGTTTTGTTTTTGTTGATTGTATTGTCACATTAATTAGCAACTATTTGTTTACTTTTAAATGTTTTATTGTGAAATTGTTTTCAATATTCCGCTCGTTGGCACAGCAATCAAAGCATTATTTGTTTTACTAGGTACTCAATGAAGTTCCATCGAGGACAGTTTGTAAAGTGTTTACGTGTAACAAATTAGGCCGAACAAAATATCACGACCACAATAAAAACAAGGACAAACTTCAAAGTGGAAAATTTCATAAAACCAAAAAACAACTCTTAAGTATAAAAACAAATTGGATACGACGATACGACGTGGATAAAGAGTACCGGACGATAAAGAGCTGTTCGCGATTGAGAGGCATGAGGTATTCTGGGGGCTGCACAAGATATATACAGTTGGTTGGGGGGAGAGAGAAGAACCGAGCTTAGCCAGTTAGCAATTTAGCAATAAACTTTTATTTAATCGATTTTAACACTTCACTGACAACGGCAAGTGAAGGCAAAGTTGATCGAGGGGAAGAGTGAACGGGTGAATTGGTCTGACAATGAAAGCTAACTACTAAGGCAAGGATAAAGATGGATAAGGATGAGGCCAAGGATGCGGCCGATGTTAAGGATGAATACGACAATCAATTGTGCGGCCAACTAAAAAGCTAAAAATGCGACTTCTTCCTTCCTTCCTTCCCATAGGCAAGATGTCGGGCCTGCGTCGCTTTGGCAGGTCATCAGGTTCGAGTTTAAAACGACTCTAACTGGCAACAAGGCTGAAATGTTGTGCCATGGAATTTCAATTCGATTCCGCAGGAAAATCAAACAAAAATGTTTAACTGAAGGCTGTAAGACTAATACATACCCTGTGCAAATCAAATCTAATAAACCTAAACAGAAGTATAAAAAGAGTACTTCATATTCAAAATGATAATTAAATAAAATTTCACAAATAAGCCATTAAAAAAAAAAAAAAGAATTTACAATTATATATTCGTTTCTTAGAATATTTGATTTTACAAATAAATTTTATTTGAATATTATTATGTATTATAGAATTTGTTAGATTAATTTAAGAAAAGAACGAAAATAAATGACCTTTATGAAATTAGATTTAATTATCTATTCACAATATTGAATATTTAAATTAATATCAATTCACATTTATATAATTTATATTAATAGTTGTATGGGATAAATGATCGCTTAGTTGTAGCTTTGGATTGAACTTCATTCTGAGCAATTTTAATGGGTATACAACAACTTTTATGTCGCTACAGACATTTAATTTTTTTTTTCATTTCTTTGCCCAGCCAACTTTGGTCACAGCAACAACAACAACAACAATATGACAGCAATAATAACAACAATAACATCAATAACAACAACAACATCCAATGACAACAACAAGCGCAGCAGTAACATTTCTGGCTATCATTTGTTATTATTGCTGCTGGCATAATGAATTTTTACAGTTAGTTGGCCATGATTCATATTTTGCTGGCTTACACTTTGAAGGCCAACTGCCGTTGGTGGCAAAAAGTTGTAGCCAATAGTTTTATACCAATTAGTAGTACAGCAAAACGAGCAAATGGCCTCCCAGCCTGTCAGCCAGATATAGGCAGATGGACAGATGAACAGATTGACAGCCAAACTGGCTGACTATCGGCAATCGACAATCGATAACAACAACGACAATGACAACGACAGCGACAGCGACAGCGACAAACACTTAAACAGCCAATTCATTTTCTCTATATTATTGCAGGCACCGCAATCTCCAAATGGGCTCCATTGAAACATCATCAATCTTTGGCCTTTCTTTTATGTCCCTTTATACAATATATTTTCTATTTACTATTTTCTATTTTCTATTTTTTATTTTATTCTGTTGTTCCTTTTTTTTATTATCTATTTTCTCTCTTCTAGGCTTTTTCTTTTTCTTTTTCCTATTTGCTTCCTTTGTACATATTTTGCATTGTTGTTTTTCACTGGCCAATGAAAATGTCACATACTTATTTGCAGTCATGTGTTGTTTTTGAGGTGTGTGCTTGTATTTGATTTTGCCTTTGTGTGTGTGTGTGTGTACGTGCTTGTATATGTATCTATCTGCCTCTATATATATACAAGTTATATATATGTATGTGTGTATTTGTTGTGCAATGTTAACATAGATAACGGAAAGTGGCACCATCAATTGCCAAAAAGATATCAGTGAAAAAAAAACAAAAAACAAATGAATGCTGAATACTCTATCGCCCACACCACAAAAATAGGCATTAAAAAATATTCAAGTTTATTTATTTACTAGCAGATATATTCAAAAGAAATAAAAAAAAGAGAAAAAGACAACATTTCAATACTATGTTAGGGGAAAATTCTAAAATTTGTATTGCCCCAAACTATCGTATGATGTCACAAACTATCGCATATAGGCAATACCTTTAGTTAGGGTCGAAAAAGGGCCAAGTGCCCACATTTTGATGGGTTCTTCCCTGCTGGCCGTTCATAATTGTATCTTGGTTGTATCAATTGTGGCATGCCCCAACCAATGAACCCTGCAACAGCTAAACAATACACAGAATAGCTTGAGCCATTTTGTATTGTGCTCTATGCTCTAATCGCCTTGCTTTTGCTAACGTAAAGGCAACAACAACAACAACAACAACAACAACAAATGAAGAGAAATGTTAATGTTAAATCATTTCTTTCACTTTCTGCTAATGCTTTACATAAGACCTTCAAAATGCCAAAGGTCCAGTATTTTTTGTTTTTTTTCTCTTTACACTTTGGGTTCAAAGGACACAGCTTGTAAGGAATGTGGAAATATATCGTGTAATTTAAAGGCTTGAGTTGAGCATAGCCAATCGATCTGTTACAACATTCTTAAAGCTTTATTTAAATTAAATTTCATCAATGGTATTAAATGAATAAAACGAAGAGTTTATATTCATTGGGTGTCCATTGAAGCAATATCACCTATCGAACCATTTCACAAGTGGGTCACGCAAACAATTTGGATATTGTTTAAATTCTGAGCGTTAAATTGAGTGTTTACGTAAGCTAAACTAATATAATAAATGAAATAAAAGCAATGCGAATGGGATTTCCGATAAACTGATTTGTAATTGATTTGCGTCAATAATTGAACTCAATATCCAACTAATTGTTAAAACCAATACACAATTCAATTTTACAGATTTTTTTCTATTAATCAATGATACATATTTTTCGAAAATTTTAAATTACAAATTTAATTTTATTTCTTATTTCTTTCTAAATGTAGTATACAGTCTGCTAATATTATAGTATAAGTATTAGAAATATCAAATAATACTACAAAAATATATAATATATTTTAATGCAATTGTATAACACGGTTTGCGGTTAAACATAACAAAGCAAAACCAAAACAAAAAAAAAAAGAATCTATCAGTAGTATTTTTTTTCTTTTTTAATCAAAACGTTTGTGTTTTTCTGCCTTTTTTTTCTATTGTGTGTTATATTAGTTGGGTTGATCTTGTTTTTTTTTTTGTTTTTTGTTCAAAATATTATTTGAAAGCCTATAAAAATATTTTGCCAACAATTTTTTTGGCCGTAGAACAAAGAATTTTGTTCCTTTTTCTTTTATTTTCTTTTTTCTTTGATTCTTTTGTATATATTTATTCATTTATTTAGTTATTCACTTTTTCGTTTATTTATTTATTCGCTTTTCTCTTTGCCGTGCGCATATACTAATAGTCGATTTTTCTTCTTTATATTTTCAGGTGAGTAAACGCAAAATCCCTTTCGGTGTATGTATGTATGTATGGGTATACTCGTATGCCCAGCAGCAGCCATGGCTCAGATTTTACAATCCAAGTGAGTTTGAGCAATATCAATACAATTATAATAATAATAATAATTTATGTGTATTAAATGACGTCACAAGACAACTTCAGCCTCAATAATTAAAATCAAAATAAAAACTAAAGTTCACAGTAAAAAACACAAAACGCTCAACATAAGTTGAGGGCTAAGATTGGTGCGGGGCCTATGTTTGGCAAAAGACTCGCACAGGATATTAACCACGAAATGTCCGCCTCTTAAGGGGTTACGATGTGTGTTCTATTCCCCTTTCCGGGAAAAGACGGGAAGCAGAGGGCAGCCGGGGAACTGATCTGGCGTAGCCAGCTGCCAACATTTGCTAATTGCTTCATTAAATGTTTGCTTAATTCCGTTCAAATTAGCTTCAAACAACTGACCAGCGTTGCTCTACTCTTGCGAGGATATGCAATGGCTCCGAAGGGCGGGGGGTTGGGGAGCTAAAAGAGGGCCCAACAGTATATTGTCTTTTGCAACAATCCCCCCTCAGCATCTATTCGTATTCCCCTTCTGTCATTAGCGCCTCACGGAAATCGCCAAGCATTCTGCGTCTGTATTTAATTGCTGGTACTGGGTCAGCAATTGGTTGGTTTATTTCTGCGAGAGAATTTTGGTGCGTGTGGATCCACCATATAATGCCAGTATATGGTATATGGTATACTATGATACTTTGGTCCTGGGGATGTGTCCAGGCGTTTAGGTTTTGGCCGAGGATGGTCTCTTATTTTCACATTGTCAAGCGTTGCAACTGTTGCAAACGAGCTTTAAAGCTCTAATTGCAACGTTTTATTTCTCATTTTTCAATTTTTATTTTTATTATTTTTGTTTTTTTTTGTTTTTTTTTTTTTTTTTTTTTTTTTTTTTTTTTTTGTTGTCAAACCATAGATGGCGCTCCGTCATTGAGGCGTATTTGTAATTCTCACCTTGTGTTGAGTTTTTCTTGTGGGAGAGGCAGAGCAGGACAATCGAGAAAGAGCGCGCAAAGAGAGCGGGAGAACATAAGCGCTAGAGCGTGCATTAATCTAAGAGCGGACAAAGAGCGCGTGACAAGTGAGCGATTAATTTGGCAATGTTTTGTTTTGTTTTGTTTGCTTTGCCAAATGTTGCAAGAGATGGAATCTGAAGTGTATAATGAGTTGAGAGGGGCTCTGAAAAAATATTCCCTTAAAAAGATAAACAAATGATTTAAAGTAAATAAAATAAAAATGATTTAAAGCACTGCAACACAATTGAGCGATGGAAAAGATATTCGACAAATACTTAACAGGGACAAGTATAATATAATTAAGCAAGGTATTTAATTTAGCTAATAATAATAATAATATAATGAGTTGTTTTAAAGTGAAACGATAATAATATATTATTCCCATGACATACATTGTTTATTGCATGGACTGGGACTGATATATCTTGTATTAGATTTGGTGTAATTAAGTTAATACAAATTATTTTTGATCAACTTTAACATACATTTAATATTTCAATTCAAAGAACAAATTTGATTTTCTGCTTTTAATTTACCCGTTTTACTTAATACACTTTGGATGTCTTTTTTTTTGGAAATATATTTAAGCGACGGCTAGCTTATTTCAGTTTGTTTGCAAAGAGGTTGCTTTGTAATTGTTAAAAGCCGCTTTTCCGTTGTTATTTACCAAACCGGCACTATGGTGCGTATACGTGATATCTGTCAACGCAAACGCTGCTAAAGATAAGAAAAGCTCTCTATCACTACACCCTGTGCCGCCCGTAAAAGTCACGTAAAGAAGGATGTGTTAAACATACACCCAATACCAATTCAAAAAAGATAAAAAATATATTTAAAAAAAAATCTGTTATATGTGAGTTAAATAAAGCCTTACGTATTTGTAGTATATATACTTGATCAGGACAAATAACTGACTCGATTTTGAGAGTACGACAGCAACGTATGTATGTTCTCACCCAGGGTACAGGGAATTTTTTAGCTGAGGTACGTCAAGTTTGGCATTTGTTGATGTTGTTGTTGTCGTTGTTGTTGTTGGTGTTGTTGTTGTTGTTGTTGTTGGTGTTGTTGCTCTTATTCTCACCACATTAAAAGTTGCGTGGGTCCAAAAAGAGCTTTGATGCTCTTAGCCACGGCTTTGACTTGAACTTCGGCAGCAGCTGCGTGTGCGCACACACATATACACACACATGCGGACAAACTGACACACACGTACATTTACACCCACACACATACACACATGAAACGGATGCTGAATGTTTGCTCCATTGAACGAAACCGAAATAACAGTGGCCATCATCGTGTTCGTGCAGGCTCGTTCTTGTAAATGCTTCTGCTTCGTGTTCGTGCAGGTTCGAGTCTGTGGCAACTGGCAACGGGCAACGGGCAACTGGCAGCAGCAGCAGCAGCGGCGGTAGCAGCAGCAGCAGCTGCTATCTTCATGAGATGAATCTCGCATTCTGGAGCCGCAGTCTGTTTTCTGTACGGGCGTCAAGCGGTCGTCGTGCACGGGCCAAAAAGCGGCAAAGTGAAAGCTAAACAAATGTCAAAACAACAACAACAATAATAAAACGAAAAAAAAACATAGAAAAAAACAACAATAACACCAACAATATAAATACGAAGAAGTAGAACAACAACAACAACAACAAAAAACAAAACTAAAAACTAAAACCAAGAATAATAAAGCACAGAAACTATGCCGAATCGCGGCGGTTAAAAATAACAAAAACTTGAACACAGAACAACAACAACAACAACAACAACAAAGTCAACGAGTATAATAAAAAAAAAAATAAATTAAACAACAATAACAAAAAGTTAGCAAAGCCGACGACAGCGCGCGCAAAAAAGTGTGCAACAAAAATTTTACATTTCAACGTTTTTTTTTTTTAAATTTTTTTCCTGTAATTACAAAGTGTGGCCAAAAAGTACTTAAAAAATAATAAGAAATTAAAATAAATACAAATTAAATTTATAACAAAAAAAATCTCTAAATTAAATAAATAATAATATTAGTTGATAGTTATAGAAATTTACACATTAAGCTTAAAGTTTGGCGGTAAATGCAAAATGTATTTCACAAAGCGTACATATATGTGTGTGTGTGTGTGTGTGTGTATGCGCGTGTGTGTGCGTATATGTGTGTAGTACTTTTATAACTACTTGGATGTTTATAAAGAAAATCAATTAAAAACGAATAATTCATTCAAAATACATAATATATTAATAAGCCTAAGCGGATTTGTTGTCTAAATAAATGCATATACACTTGTATCATATAAACAAAAGCGAATAGAAAAAAAAACAAGACAAATACTTATATATTTCATAAAACCAATACACGATACACAAACGTATTGCATTTAGTTTTTCCTTTTTGATTTATTTATTAAAGCATGCGAACAATGTTAAATCATAATTGGGGAGATATTCGATGTTTTTTCTATTTAATTTTAAATTGAACAAGAACAAGAAGAGCTACAACTAGCTGTGAGAAATACAATAAATAAATATTTAATTATATTATTAAATTATATATCAAAATGTATTTACAAGCATATGTAGGTCTAGCTACATTGCTGTAAATATTTATATGTATTCCATTACATGAATAGTTTTTGTACGCAATTCGCGTTGCTATTGACCTGGCTAAGAATACGCTGAGTTCTGTTGCCATAGTTTCAATTTTTTCACCTTTTCTTTTTTTGCATTTCATCCAAGCACTCAATACTTCAGTTCCGCTGCCAGTGAAATGTTAACGTATCGGTGGTGCGTTAATCAATTATTGATTAATTAATAATGAGAATTACGAAGTCTAATTAGCAGCAAGTCAGCGACATTTCACTAACAGTAATAAATTAATAAATTTAAATGTTTTAAATTATGAAATTAATTCTGCTTTTGGAACTATTCAAGCTGCTTATTAACAGTGGTAAATACATATTACCAGCCATAAGCCGAATCCATTAGTCCAAGTTGCAGCCATTGAGTCTCGTGCTTATTGCAACTGAATGTGGCAGCCACAAGTAAAGAGCTTACGCATTTCAATAATTTATATACAGCACTTAAATTATAAGTACGTATGTATGTAGATTGTATACTTAAGAGGATTTTCATTATCCACCTTTTATTCTGTTATTTCAAATAATAAATATTTGTACACTGATTCATTCATTAATCTGAATAAAATCTGTTATGGTTGCAGCTGCAGTTGCAGTTGCAGTTGCAGTTGTTGATTGTTTGTGTTCAGCAATTAAATATTATATTGAAAAAAAGGAAAAAAAACATTATTTTTAGGTATTAAGTGTTAAATAATTCATGATATGCTATTGTTATTATTATTATTGTACAAAAATAATTCTTACATTATTTTGTTGTTGCTTGTGCCTATTAAGGAGTGCAACTCGAATCATTAAAATAAAATGGATGGAAGAATTCAATGGATTTCCAGCTAAATCAAATGTACTCAACAATTACCATAGAGATGGACGCCTGTCTTAACCTGGACACGTTTCATTTTAAAGTTTTAATGTACAAAAACAATTCGATAATAACTTTTATTCAATTTGTATTGTACATTGGCATTATTTTAATGCCGAACATTATTGGATTTCTTGCAATTTTTGTATTCTATTGTAATATATAGTTTCATGAAATGCGCGTATGTGTCATTAGGTTTCGTGTTGTTTCATGTTCATACATGTTCATACATTCCAAAACAATATATTGTAGAATTCATGCTGTGCACCACAAGCAACAACAATAATAATAATAATAATAACAACAACAGCAACACATACACACACCTCAGGCATGTGTATGATGCACCTAAAACTGCAGTTAAATATCCAAAATTATGCATTAGCTTTAAGTCCTTAATGTTTGTAATAATATCAAATTCAAGAGTAAACAGACAAACATACACAGCAGCAACAGCAACAGCAGCAACAGCAGCAGCAACAACATAACATGCAAACAAACAAAAACATACAACATGTGCACAATTTTCTTGTAAATTTTACAACTGTTTCATTTACATAATTAAAACTTTGTTTTTGAGTTCATTTCCTTTGCTTTTTTGCAACGAAAGAGAAAAGCAGAAAACAAAAAATAACAAAGAACAACAAAAATAAGAGTAAATATTTTATTTAATTTATGCTACAAATATTATATAATATGAATTCTTGACTTCATCAAGAGTACAACTCAAGTCAAGTCAAGTGGAAAATACACAAATTTTTCAATGATTTTCACATTTCCTCTCTAGCTTATTAAATAATTTAGCAAGGATTAGCTCGAGAAAATCTTAAATCAAAATAAAATTAAAAATTAATAATGACTGTTTTGTATTTAAAAAAATTTGTTGCTTTTGTTGTTCATTTAAAAAAAAAAAAGAGTACCTTTACTGGGCACAGCAAAATGTACACTGTTATTTCATTAATTTCTGTAATTTTATTTTTTAAAATGATAAACTTTTTAAATTTAAAATTAAAATTAAATAAAAGAGAATTGGATTAATTTATTAGCAGTTGTGTGAGGTAAAGTGAATTTTATCTAAATACGAGTTTATTTTCTTGATATACATAGTTCATAGTACTTTTTGTCAACATCGAAGGTCGTTTTTCTTTCAGTGTAGATCTTGGTAATGATTTCATGCGTGTATTAAACTACGCAGAGCTAAAAATAAATTGTATTTAAGTCATTTTCTTTTCTAATTTGGTAAGGACTTTCGTTGACATTTGTTCATGCGCTTCTGTGCGTTGGTCGTGGGTGTATGTGTGCGAGTGTATGTATACGTATGCTTGAGTGTGCGTGTGTGTACATGTGTTATGTATGGTCAAGTGTAAATATAGAATGTACCGTTTGGCTCTTTGTGCTGAAGTTCTCCGAAATGGCTGATCACAAATACATACGTACGCATGTACACACACACACACATACACATACATATAGCCATGTGTAGTACCATACCTGCAGCTGTCTTTGCACGTTTTTAGTTTGTTTTCTTTATGTAGTTTTATTTCATTTCTTTTCTGGTATTTTTGCTGTTTTTAGTTTCTTTACTTTTATTTGATTTACTTCTGTGTGACATTTCTCTCTCTCTCTCTCTTTCTCTGTCTCTCTCGCTATTTCTATCTTTGCTTTGCGCCTAGTGCATATGTCAGTGGAGTTTCAAGGGTACTTTATAGGGTGCCAGTGGGTATATCGAGTAAGGGTATGAGGTGGTGTTAGTCTTTAGCTAAGATTTTAAACAAGCACTCGACGTCGTTTGCTGTTTGCACGTTTCTCTTTTGTCACTCGAGGAATCTTTTCTCCTTTTCTGCTTTTTTTTTTCGTAATACTTTTCTTTTTTCAATTTTTTTTTAAATTTTATTTTTATTTTTGGATTGCGCTAACAAAGTGTATTTACTTTAAAATCAATTACGTCACCATTGTTCAATGGCAATCGTATAGACTTGTCTACACATGCATATGTATGTATGTGCCTGTGCATGTGTATATGTGGTATGTATGTATATAGGCCACCGTATGTGTGTATATGTGTGGCGCCCAACTGTTGGCCTTACCCTGCAACCGCTTTGGCTTTGGCATTGTAGCGCGCTCCACTTGTGTCAATACTTTTCAGACAACATTAGCGTCACTCTCGACAGAAAATCTCCCAAACCTTTCGATAACATAGAATATACATACATTTGTATATCATATGTATGTATGTATGTATACCTTCGTCTTACCCCGTCCAGAGCACGCCCACATTGTCCGTTTCCCTGTTATGTGTCTGTATCTATTGATATCTTCATTTGTTACCCTTTGGAAGGTCCTTTCACCTATTTTGACGTCTGTTTTTGTCATTTCCCCTCGCAGCGCACACACACACAACAACAGCGCCTTGTGCTCTGTGCCATATTTTATTTATATTTTGTCAATTTTGTCAATTTTTTGCAACTTTTACCTAACGCATTGTTTAACCAGCCCCACTATCCCCCCTCAAACCCAAACGATCCAAAGCAACTCACTCGCAACCCACCTCTACGCTCACCTGAGTTTTGTTTAACCTTTTTCAAAAAATATATAATATACATATTTTCTATACAATACGTACATGTATTATGTGTATGTATGCATGGATATAGTATGTATGTGTGTATATGGTTTGCTTCGTTCAGTGTTGCCTCAGCCGCCGGAATCTGACTCTAAATATGATGACGCACAGAGTTTTGGTGTCACTTTTTACAATAATATCAAAGATTCCTCTATACAGGAAGTAGTATAGGACACCGTTGCATAACTCTCTGTGTATTAATAAATTATAACTCAATCGCCATGATATACATACATGAATGAATGTTTTTATGGAATGAACTATCGAAAATCCATTTCGTATTTGATTTATAGCATTTATACGAAAACAAATAAAATTAAATAAATGACTAAAATATCAACAAATGGGATTTGATTGCCTTTGATTGCAGGACATATTCGATAACATATGAACTATCAAAATAATTGCAAATGAATTCAAAACGATAGCTTAATCGAACAGTTATCAATTAATCGATATGTCCAACCGTCAGGGGCAACATACAAAAACAAAATAAAGTAAAAAAGAAAAATACAACATAAAAAAATTCACACATTTATAAAGACAGAGAGGAGAGAGGAGAGTGGAGAGAGAGAGAGCAGATTGTTGGGGCTGTTGCATTGTTTTGTTTTGTTTTGTTTGGGCGTGTTGCAAGTTGCCTCTCGATTTTATTATTTTATTTGGATTTTGTTCGCTTTTGTTAGTATTATTGTCGTCCACTGCCTTTTCAGGATTATTAAACAAAATGGTCAAAAGCAGATGGGATGATTGAACATAATCGATCTGCCACGCCCACATGCATACATATGCATTTTGCATGAGGCTTCGAACAAAAATGCGAAGTAAAATGCGCTATGCGACAGCGTAATTCATTTAAGTGCAGCACCATGTGACAACTGCACCCAATCCTTGCAACTGTGTGTGTGTGTGCGTGTGTGTGTGTGCGTGTGTCTGCTTTACATGAAATTTCATATTTTTAATGACTGCCAGAGAGTCAATACTATAACAACAACAACAACAAGAAGAACTGCCACAAAGGACATTCTCTGTTCCTTTTCATAAAGCTGAAAGCAAACATTCGCATGTTCGTGAACAAAATAAAAATCACAGCAGAGGAATTTGTATTCAAAAGAAAATGATTACAAAAAAAAAAAAAAATTACTTATACACTTATACACAATATATACATACAATACGACCTATGTATGTACAATATCATAATATATAGAAAATGTATATATCTTATATGGTATGTGAATGTATGTATGTTAATGCTGTGTGCGCGCGTATATAAATAATACTGCAATGCACACATGAAATATGCAACATGCAGCAAACGTTTCCTTTTAAACTTCATTTTTCAATATTCTTGCCACATGCCTGTGTTCCATGCGCACAGTAAAAAATTGCCCAAAAAGGATATGCAATCAAATGACCATAATGTGCATGTATTTATGGTATATACACACATATACTATGTGTATTATGCTGGAGTATGCAGTAGATACTCGAATTTTTTTTTAATCTTATTTGATAAAAGTTGCTCTTGTATGGAAATTTGTAATACTAAAAAAGAGACTTAACAGACATTAAAAGCTAATTAAAATTTTAAATTTATTCTGCTTTCTGTTGGTCATAAATCTCACAAAGATTTTAATCCAAATATAATTAAGAATTATTATCATCCCTGCTACATACAAATGCTATAAACGAGCACTTACTTCATAATTGCAGTATTATGACCCTAGTTAGACGTGCGAGGTATCTGCTAGTCTGCCTCTTTTCATTCTCTGGCTCTTTTTTTTCATTATTGTTTTTGAATTTGTTTTTAAATATTTTTTTGTTAATTATTTTGTGTGCTTAGCTTTTGTTTGGAAGCAAACCCCTTCAAACACAAATATACAGTTACACCCTGTATGTTACTCTAACCAACAGTCAACACCCTCAAACCCCAGCACCCCACCAACCCACCACCCACTTTGCCAGTTAACGTGATGGCATGGCTTTAATGGCTGAGTTGTTTGGCTTGCAAATTGAACGAAAACAATTTCAAAGTTTCCATGGAGCACTTTAAGGCACTTCAATGTATGTTAGACAACTGGTCTCAGTTCATAGAAACAGACTCAGAACAAGAATAAATAAAGAGGGGGAGCGAGGGCGTGGCAGTAATGACAGAATGCAAGAGCGAAATAGTATGAGAGAGAGAGAGAGAGAGACAAATTACTGATTTATACAAAGACTAAGTCAGCTTGCTACAATTAATATATCGAACTATCGAAAAGTCTATCGAATGTTGATTGCTTAACATACATTGTTTCGAATAAATGTAAATTGTTTCAACCAAACAAATCAACAAAGTCGAATTGATCAGAAGATCTGTCAACAGATCGATCATATTTAAAGTATTCAATTTAATTATCTATTTATCGAATATTAGTTGATTTTCACAATAACATATCGATTATTATCTATAACAAACGGTTTTCAATTATCGTGGTAATCCTCAAATGTCCGAATATGAGAATTGTAGGGCGTATCAGTTTTCGAAATACCCTATAAATGCGACAGCAGCTGACCGCCGAATAGCGGTTGCACTTGCTGTGGTCATGTGGCAATAGTTTTGGGACTGCTTCTTCAATAGTAGTTGATGCCACAGTTGATGCCACAAAAGTGTGTGGCACACAGGCCATGTTGAATCGGTGGGTTAAATTTCGTTATTTTTTTATGTTGTGGTCAACTGTGGCACTTGCCACAAACTGAATGCGCTTCACAACAATGTGCATTATACATAGTATGCTGGTATAATGGAAATGCATTACGAGTTGCAACAACGCGTTGCAACGTTTTATAATTGTTATTTTTCGCAAATGCGGCAAATGTTTATCGTGGGCGTGGTTGTGCAACAATAACTATGCAACAAGGTGAAGGTTGCTGCAGCTGACAAAAGCCGCTGCAAACAACTTTGGCAGCTTTGCTTAATTCTTGTTGTTTTTGCTTTTGCTTTTATTTTAATTTTTGTTTTTGTCTTGTTTATTTTTTTGGGGCACGCTTAAAATTTTATGGTGCAGCAAGCAAGGCCAGCGTAAGCAACAACAACAGCAACAACAGCAGTGGCAACAGCAACAACAACAACAACAAGTTGCCCCACTGCCTATGTGTCTGTCTGTCGCACTGTCTATTCGTTTGTTTGTCTTCTTCTCTTGTTTCTGTTTTGTTAAGTGTAAGAGGTTAACATGACCCAGAACACCAACAACAACAACAACAACAGCAACAACAGCAACAACAACTGGACTCAGCTGCGACAGTTTCGTCCCATGCCCATAACAATAACAACGAATGTCGCAGCACTTATGTTGGTTTACTTTTTATCAAAGTTCAGCTATGGACAACTGACACACACATACACGCACACACATATATATGTATATTTATGTGTATCTGTATATGGTGTATATATACAACATCTGCAACAGTAGTTGACAAAATGAAGTGACTGTGGCAGTCAACAACAGCTGCAACTACTGCAGCTGCTGCAGCAGCAACAGCAACAGCTTCTACAATTGCCAACAGTTTTTTGATTCAATGCTGGGCAACACCTACGATTTTGATACCCTACACTAAATCATGTAGATGAAGTACTTGAAAAGCTAATACATTCAATACCATATATACATACATACATGTACATATACACTGTAAATGAAAATGTTACTATTTGAATGTTTCATCCACTGTGTATACCATTTAACGCGTATGTAATGTGTCTGTATGAATGTATGTATGTATGTATGTATGTGCATAGTTAACTTATAACTGTATATTAATGCATTTGTATGTGTGCTAGCAACATTTGTCTGAAATCCGCAATAATAATATAAATTGTAACTGTACATACGCTGAAAGTTCTTTATTTCTATAAATCTCTCTATTTCTCTCTCTCTTTCTCTCTCTCTATCTCTGTTTTTCTATTGTCTTTTTTTCTGCTTGTTACAAATATATGTATATACGTATGTGCATCTACTTGCACGTACTCTCTTGTAGAGCATTTCAAATTCGAATCAAGTATCCAGACTATTATAATATAGTGCGATTTATTTTGCATTTCGTATTTCGCATTTCGCTTTGTGTCTCCTTTAGAGCTCCTTTGGCCGTGAACATACCATACATACACATATACCGCATACGTTTAAAATGGAACACTTCTCCTCTTGTTTTTTTTATTTTTTATTTATTTGTATCTAGGCTTCAAGCTAAAGAATTCAATTTTAAAATGAGAGACAGAACGAAAAGTAAATACTTTGGTTTTGTTTCCGTCACATTTCCATTCGCTTGCTCCTACCCTTTAGCACGCTCTCTTTATAATCACAGCTGCATTTTATTGCAATTACGAGAGAGAGTTAGAGAGAGAGAGAGAGAGAGAGAGAGAGAGAGAGTAGGCACGGTCTTGGGAGAGCATACAAAAATTTATTGTTATCGTTGTCATTTATAAAACAACAACGAAGAAAAAAGGAAACTTTAGCTTTAACTATAAACTGGAAATGGGAGCAAAATCGGGGGAAAAAGAATAAAAATGAAACAGCAAAAACTCATCTTAACTGTTTTTTATTGTCTCTATGTTTTTTATGCACTCAATGATTAAATTGTTAAAGCTACAACAAAAATAAAAATAAAAATTAAAACAAAAAAAAAAAAAAGGCTCCCTTGTCTTCGTGTCGTTCGTTGGTTGACCTATGCATAGACTAAGTATACCCTGTAATTCTAGCTATTCGAGATGTGCATGTGTGTATGTATGCACTATGTAATATATCAGAGATCAGCGATGCATGATATCCTTTATTTGGAGGGTAACTTTCAGTCAATCGTTTTACATTTTGCTCGTTTTTTACTCGCTTTGGCTTTCGTACGTGAAAGTTTACACACACAAATAAATTACAAGCCTGTTGTTAACGTGTGCATAACAGTAGACTGAATCTACTAACACACATGCACACATACATACGTACAATACGTACACTGAGCAGAGTGCAGGGAAATATAATTTCCTATCTGCCCACTGCCAATTTCAATCTGCAATTACTTGAAATTTGTTTGAAGTTGAAGCAAAGCGGCAGCAAAAGTTTTCTCTTAAACAAACACAAACGCACACACACACAAACGCACACAAACACACACACTCACAGACATACAGAATTTAATTAGAGTACCCCCACCACGTAAGGAACAAGAAAAATAATATAAAAAAAAATATTACAAAAGAAATAAACAAAAATGAAGCAGACAGCAGTCAAAGCGGAATAAGCGAAATGCAAAAAGCAAATAAGTCACAAGTGAAAAATTGAAAATCGAAACAAATCGAGCTAAAATTGAGAGCAAATTGAGTTGAAACACGAAGCGTTTGTATATATTGTGCTGTAAATGAGGAATTGATTGGCGAGGGGTAAAGCTAGCTAGAATATTACGTTTGCTATAGCAAGGGTATTTTCGAGTCGATCAATTCTGTTAGCTTGGATATTTAACATGTGGTATTTTTTTTTTTTTTAATTTAATCAAGTTTTTCAAAATGAAAGTAGCAGATCTTTTATAACTATTGGCTAAAACGAATTTGTTACTGATTTTGATCAGGAAATATCTATATATGTATATATATATATAGTCTATTTATTGTTTGTCCAATTTTCACTTTGATTTTAAAATTCCAGGGTATAAATTCTTTTCCATGGTCAAGAGATAACTTGACTTTCTCCTCTTTTCCTTTTTTTTTAATTTTTGTTTTGTTTGTTAGGTTTGTTTTTTTTTCCTGTGTGAGCTTGTATTTGTGTTTCTGTTCGTATTTGTATTTGTCTTTGTGCTTGTGTGTGTGTGAGTGTGTGTGTGTGTTGTCCATGGCAGCAGTTCAACAATTTGCCGAGTTGCATAAGCCCAGACGAACTGCAATCCGCGCAATTGCAATAAAAGGGTTTATGTATCTATGTGTGTGATAGTGTGCGTGTGCGTAGGTGCCTGAGCGTATGTGTGTTTGCTTAGTATTACTGTGTGTGTGTGTGTGTGTGAGTGCGTGTGTGTGTATCGATGTGTGCGGACAGTTTATAGCGTGCCGGTTGCCTGCTTGTGCGTCCTTCGGCTTATGCATTGTCAAATGATAGCAACAATCCTTATATGGGCGGCAGGCAGAAGGGTTACATATACTATAGTATTGTAGAAGTGGGCGTAAAGTTGCTTAAAGGGGCGCCTCGATTTGTGGCTTTAACGGTGGCAGCATCGCAGCTTGCCACCAAAGCCATAAATAACGACACGTTGTGCATTTTGATGTGACCAACAACTGTAACGGGAACTGTGACTCTTTAACGGGTAAGGGCTTAAGAGCGTGCTGATGGAAAGTGGGAATGCCTCGACAGGATAGGGGGCTAGGGCGGAGTAGGGGAAGGGGATGTAGGATGTTGGGTGTTGTGTGTTGCGTGTTGTGTGTTATGTGTTATAAACTAACATACACATACAAATAGTCACAAACTCTCTGCTGTGATTGCTGCGCCCTTTTGCGCATCATCGATTGCGTATACATAAGACGGCGACGGCAGCTCGGGGGGGATGGGGAGGGGGGAAGAGGGGGTCTGTGTAACGATTGGTACGGTCATACGGGCCGTATGTGTAATATCATCATACACATCATCTTGGGTTGCGGTTCGCTGAGCTGCTCAATGCTCTCCCTTTTTTTTTGCTTGTTCTTTTTCATTTTCTTTCGTTTATATCTCTCTCTGTGTATGTGTGTGTGTGTGTGTGTGTATGGGTGTATGTGTGTATGTTGCAAAGTATTTCAGTTTCAATTTTATTCGACTTTCTCAGCATTTTCTTGATGCTCTCCGTTACGTTTCGCATTTTCCCCATTTTGTAAATATTTTTGTAAGTATTTTTGGGATTGTTATTATAGCTGCAAATTGCGGTAAATGTCTTTAGATGATTCATTCATATTCGATATTCCATATTCGATATTCCACATCGAATTGCCCATTTCATTGGGTGAAGTTCAAATTGAAGTTGGAGTTAAATAAAATGTTGGATTATCAAAATCAGAAAGCAACTCTTGCTCTGGCTCTTTGTACAATATTATTTCGACTGTGATTGGTACTTGGATTGAATGTAAATGATTCAAGGGCAACAAAAACGAATCAAATGAACTTGTACGTTTTTATGACTTCAGTCTCCAAATTATTCTTAATGGCAAGTAATATAATCAAAGTACCTTTTTATTAAATGAGCAACTAAACTATTTTTGATTGTTTCTCTTCCCATCTCAGATCAAATTAGCAAATTAGAATCTTGCATAAGTCATCGTATTGCCAGCTCCTGTTTAACAATAATTAAATGCAAAAATTTATTTTGCCTACATTTTTTACTTAAATGGAAGAACAAGTACATTGTTTGTTGAATGTTTGTTTATAAGTTGTGTTAAGTGAGTTTAGTTTTTCGCTTTGCAATAGAATTATTTGAAAAAGCTTCGGTGCGCTTAAAGCACATTATGGATAATGTTGGATGGAAAGTTTCAACAATTTAAATATTTATTATATAAAAAAATTGAAGTTCTCGTCCGCGGGGCATGACCGAAATTGTGTCGTTCTTTATGAAATCTAAAAACATGGCACATAAATTTAGTTGCTTCGAAAGTTTGTACAAAATATGCAAATCAGCTGAGCAAATTCTGAACGCTGAACAACGCGTAGTTGAAAAAGTTGTATAGTTAGGCAAAGTATTTGAAAATTTTTATATTTTTTCATTGTTTTTATTAGCATATTTAATTCTTTTGTCCACTCTCCCGTATATTTCATCAAAATTGGCTAAACAAATTGCAACCAGTTCAAATTTTGCTAGCAAGAAAAAACAATATAAATTGGAATTTTTTTTATTAACAATAACTTTAGCCAACTACTAACAACAAATAGTCAGCATGAAAATTTAATTTCAAAGCGTTGTAAATATTTCAAGTTAATCAATAATTCTCCTCAGAATATTTGATAAATTTATCAAATACTTTTTCTAACACAAAAAATTAATATGTATATAAATATCCAAATAAAAAATACATTCTAAGCTAAGATATCTTCAAATAAATAAAGAGAAAAAAAAATAAAATAAAATAACATAAAATACAGAAGCAAAAATGGCAAAACCCAAAAAAATGTAAATGAATCAAATAGAGTTGAGGAAGAGCAACTGTAAATGTTGGCATAATGGATTACGGCTCTTGCAACGTATATATATATATATGTATATATATATATACGTATGCATACACATGTTATACTGGCATAATTGTGTGTATAACAATAAATGCCAAAAAGTACGTAGAGCAATATGAGCAATATTTCAGATTTCAGATTTCAGATTTGATGGTGCCTCAACATGACCGAATACCTAGTCTGACTTGAACCACTTGCATTGAGTACACATATGGGTGTGTGCTTGTGTATGTGTGCGTGCCTTTGTATGGGTGTGTTTAATAAATGCTGTCAAACGGCAATACAAAAACTTCATGCAATTTACAAAGAGCACACTGCAAAAGTTGCTATGGGTCACTAAGGAAACTGAGGGAGGAGGAGTGTGGGGACATCTAGGGGCTCCATGGGGCTCTAGGGGTATATGGATGGGTTTGTTAATCTCCATATGTACATGTGTATGCACAATATGTATGTTTGTTTGTGTGTATGTGCTTGTATGTTATGTCCACCATGGCATTGTCTATCAATTTCCATTGTGCGCAGACATGGCCGCTTATTTGATGACTATGTCAAACTCCGATTCGCAAATAGCAAAAAGCAAAAATATAGTAAAACAACAGAAAATAAAACATCAAAATCAAAAGGCAACAACAAAAATAACAACACTAACAACAACAACAAACTGAGAATAAAAATAAATATAAAAGAATACAAACTCAATCGCCTTGTGCCCCGATTATTGGCAGCTCTTAAACCCCAACAGATTGCTATAACCCCTTAACAGATTTGTTGTTATTGTTTTTCTTTTTGTTGTTGTTGTTATTGTTGTTGTTGTTGTTGTTTTTACTGTAATAGTTTTTTGTTTGGATGTCAACTAATGGGTATTACAATAGCTATCGAACTTGTGAGTTGTGGCCAGCAAACAATGGAAACTTTGCACTACATGCAACGAGTTGCGCGTTACAGTAAAAAAAAAAATTAATATCTGCAAAACAATTGCAAGTTTTCATACGCATGCACATACATATGTATTGCATATATGCATACATATATGCATGTATGTATATGCATATGTTTGTAAGCTGGTTGTGTGCATTTGCGTGATTCGATTTTAAATTTTAATCAATTTGCATTTTGTGTAACAAGTTTTGCATAATAATCCTAAAAAAATATTCTAGTCTGGCAAATTCATCGTATTTATTCAGATTTGTAAGTCATTTGACGGGCTTTAAGGAACTCGTGATTATTTTCAATCAATATCCAATCAATGAATTTCAGTTAAATATTGTATGTTACTTCGCAACTGCGCACTTGCGAGATTGTGACTAATATAATATTTCCATTGTACATACATTTGGTTAATTTAAGTTATTTAATGAATTGTTGCCGCTTTGTGGCACTGCTGTAGCACCACATTTTCATGTGGTTTGTGACAGCTGCTTTAGAAACAATTACGGTATATTTAGTTCGAAGTGTTAAGCTCTTAGTTCCCGCTTTTTCGCTCTTCGCTGTCAGTGCTCAACGCTTAACTCTCAGCTCTGGTGCAGAAACTCATTCCATTTCATACTGTTTAGCTACTTATTTGGCATTCTGTGGCTACTTCTATAGATTTGGCGGCAACTGCTGTTTGGGGGTTTCATTTCAGCTATGTGTGGGGGTTTATTTGTTACTCGGCTGCCTTCTCTCATGCCAAAAGGATATGGGGGTGGATGGGATGGTTGGGTTTGGGTTTGAGTTTGGGGAATGGCGTTAAGGATGTTTGGGGCCTTATCTCTAAGCTGTGCTTAACAACGCTACCAAAGGCAACAAAGTTGCCGCATTTTGTTGGTTAACTTCCTGTTTTCTGCTTCTTTGTTGTTGTTTTCTGTTTTCTGTTTTTCTCTTTCTTTATTTTATATTCATCTTCTTTCACTTGCTTTTTGTTTTGATTTTTGTTTTTTTCTGGTACTTTTTTACTTTTGGTTTTTATGCGCGTTATAAACACTCACTCACACACAGATATATACACACACATACACACACACACATACAGTCAAAATCACACACAGACAGGGCACTGTCCTGCTGCAAGTGAAATAAATGAAAATTGGACAACAAAAAAATCATTGCATACTTTTGGGCTGCAGTAGGACTAAAGCACATTTCAGGCTTATCTTTATGTACCGATCTATGTAAATATGTATATGTATATGTGTTTGTGTTATGGACTCTGCCTGCTGTTTCATTCTCAACACGTTCCGTAAACACTCACACATACACACACACACACACACACACACACGAGCACACGCACACGCACAAACGCACAGCAAAGTAAAAGAAAAAAAATAAATAAATAAAAGAATAAAGTTTTGCATCTATGTCTATAGCATTATTTATGTGTTCGTGTTTGTGTTTGTGTATATGTATCTGTATGTGCCTGTGCTATATATAAATAGTACTAATTGTATATATACGATATGGACATATGCATACAGTAAATGTATGTGTTTATGTGTACATACACATGTCTAATCACATCTCATTCTCTATAGCAACAACAAAAAAAAAAATAGATATATATCTATATATATATATATATATATATATAGATAAATAGAGAGAGAGAGAGGGAAA